>CAIGQW010055033.1:1106054-1128533 GCA_903798125.1 Danio choprae | reverse complement strand
TATATATAATTTTTTTTTCTCTCTCTCTACACCACTGACAAAGTTGCTGCTATGTTCAAGGGGTTTCATGATGGCATCCTCTTTAAACAGCAATTGATGTACTATATGCAAATGGTTAAGGGGAAAAATATATAAAGGAAAAAGCTGATTGAGAAACTTGAAACACATCCACAAAGCTACAACAATCAATCAAAACAAGAGACACACAACATGACAGTGAAAAACTTGACTAACAACTACCAGAAAAAAACACCTAATGTTTATCATGAAAACAACAAGAATGACAATTTACACAAATGTATACAAAAGCAATAATAATTATTATGGATAATAATAATAATAATAATAATAATAATAATAATAAATCAAGAAATTGTGAGTCCACAACATTCCACAATGTAAAATAAAAGCACAAAATCCTAAATACGTGTAAATAAGACTATATTTATTTTCATACCGAGACATGTAAAAGACATTATTATTAAAGTACCACAGTAACAAATAAAATTTGCATATTAACTACTGATCTGTCAATAATAAATTGTCCCCCTCAAACAGATTTCTTTCACAATAGTTTAATTGATACTTTGTTGACAACATTGCTAACAACATAGCTATAAGTTTACTTTAAATACTTTAAAGTTTCTTTGTTCTAACATTACACACGGTATCCATTACATTCTGACGTAAACTGCGGTTACCATGATACATTTGTAATTGTAATATACAGAAATGTAAACAGCTCGCGTGAGTTTCTTTGTTAGCTGATTTGACTAGCCTATTTCTTTATTCCGATTAGTCTTAAGAACATAAGAAACGCAAAGTAACATGAAATGACGTAAACAAACATACAAATCCAAGCGCAATGTTTTACTTTACACACCTTTTTTGTCAACTTCAAACCCCCGTCTGTCTGTCTGTCTGTCCCACCTGTGAGTGTGATCTGTTTGGGCTCTGAGCTCAACCAAACCTCGCTGTCCGCGGTCGGGATAGAACGGGGAGAGCGTCCTGTTGATCGCGGGTTAATGTTCGGCTCCACCGTCGTTATTTACGTGCCTTTTCCAGCTTAAATCACACCGGGACATCATTCCCCACACCATGCATGAACTGTAGTATTTCTATGATCGCAGTCTGGCTCAGACAAACTTGCTGAGAGAGCCGGAAGGCGGTGCGGGATCGCATTGCACGGAAGGATGGAGGATTTGTTTTGGTACGCCAGACCGGGACAGTGTGGAGCGGGGAGAGTGGGTCTTTCTGCCCTCTTGTGGAGAAACATAAAATATGCCTATTTGGATTAGAAAGAGGATTTTGGTCACGTGATAACGTAGTTTTTCATTTCCTTGAAGCATGTCCTTGTGTGGAGCAGCACGGTGGCGCAGTGGGTAGCACAATCGCCTCACAGCAAGAAGGTCGCTGGTTCGAGCCCCTGGCTGGGTCAGTTGGCATTTCTGTGTGGAGTTTGCATGTTCTCCCCGTGCTCTCCGTTTTCGCGGGGGTTTCCCCCACAGTCCAAAGACATGCGTACAGGTGAATTGGATACGCTAAATTGGCCGTAGTGTGTGTTTCCCGGTGTTGGGTTGCGGCTGGAAGGGCATCCACTGCGTAAAAACGTGTGCTCGATAAGTTGGCGTTATTAATAAATATTAATAAAGGGACTAAGCCGAAAAGAAAATTAATGAATTAATGTTGTGGGGGTAGACTGAGCAGGGCTTGATTACAGACCGGACCAATGGGGACCTTGACTACTAGGAGCCCGAAGAGGCCATGAACTCACCATGAGTCATAATGTTTGTAGGAAACCCAATGAAAATGAATGTTTGTTTATGCTTCAATATATGGGTCCCATACACCATACAAGGCTTCTCTGGCAAGACTCTTTGTTTATGAGGGCCTTCTGGCACATTTGCTTATGTGAAAATGAAAGTTTCCAAAGGTCATATGTTATTAAATCATGTTGTAATTGTATGATAATTAGTTGTTTGAATTTCATTCAGTGAAGCTTTTCTTGTATTTAGCAGCATTTTCAGAGACAATGTGATAATTTTGAAAATAACATATAAAGATAAGTCATACTTAATTATAAATAATTTACATTTATACTGACACCTTGTCATGCAGCGCCAAAGTGTTAGGCCATTGGTTGTTTTTTTCACCAAAAATCGTATAGTGTGTCAGTAGTAAATATAAGATTACATTTTCAAAGTTATTTTTTAAATTAATTAAACCTAGTAATATTTATGTAGGCACATGGAGTCTGACAGCAGGCATTGCTCCACGTAGATCTGATCTCACTATATTATCCAGTCCATCCGAAAAGACATGAAGAACCAGAAAAGAAAGAAAAATAGATTTACTAAATACAGAAGAACTGTGACAACATCTTCAATTGTTCACGTCATCTGTTTTGAAAGGTATGTTCATTGTTTAAAGACTGATAAAAATAGAAGACAATACATTTTCCACAGCCATTCTTTATCATTTGTTATTTCTGAAACAACAAGGTTTAACTGCATTTTTGTATATATATTTATATATAGGGCCTCACAGTGGCACAGTGGGTAGCACGTTCGCCTCACAGCAAGAAGGACGCTGGTTCGAGCCTCGGCTGGGTCAGTTGGCGTTTCTGTGTGGAGTTTGCATGTTCTCCCTGTGTTGGCGTGGGTTTCCTCCGGGTGCTCCGGATTCCCCCACAAGTCCGAAGACATGCGCTATAGGTGAATTGGGTAAGCTAAATTGTCTGTAGTGTACGAGTGTGAATGGGTGTGTATGGATGTTTTCCAGAGATGGGTTGCAGCTGGAAGGGCATCCGCTGCGTAAAACATATGCTGGATAAGTTGGATAAGTCCGCTGTGGCGACCCCAAATTAATAAAGGGACTAAGCCGAAATGAAAATGAATGAATGAATGAATATTTATATATATATAACCCTTCTTCTTCTTATCATTTCAGCTACTACTGCTCACACCAGTAGTATACTATGTCAAAGTCATATCTAAATAAAATAAACAAAATGCTGCATGCATAACTTAAAATAAAATAAATGAAATATGCCCTTATTAAGAGGATGTCTCCTTTTCAATTTAACATTAAATTCTATTTATTTATAATGTCTTGTTTTGTTTATAGTTTTTGGAGTGTATTTGCTGTATATATGCTTAGTTACAGTGGGCCATGCCAACAGTCCCTACTAAATTGTGCTTTGAGGCATGTTGTGTAGCCAGCAGATGGAGCAGTTGCTTTAAGTATAGACATGGGAAAGTAAACCTAATTATTTAATTATCTGAATGAAATGATTGTATTCAGAAAATATTTTAATCTTTTATTCACAAAAAATGACCTTTTTACTTATCATGAATGTTTTGCAGAAAACAAAATTGTTCTCCATGTTCACTCAATGCTTCCTGTTCAACTGGTCCTGCATGTCTTACGAGAAGGAAGGTTTTGTTTTTTATTGTGGTATTTTCTTAGTTACTTTTTGTTCTCAGAAGAAGAGTGATGTCAACTGTGCTATAAATGTACCAGGTAAGAGGTTATTTATATTACTTTTGCTTAAATACTAAATCTTTTAATTAAAAAAAAAAGCTTAGTTTAGTTGTTTAGTTACAGTAATACTACATGGTTCATGTCATTAACAAAAAGGTAATGAGATCATAATGACATGATAGTTTAAGTGTACTACTAATTCACTGGAAGTTGACCTGTTGTTTCTGTAGAACATTACGGTCTGAAGAGCTCTAGAATAGTTGTAAAAAATGATGCTCTGTTGAGTTTTGTGTGTTGCTTGACTTTCAGCATACTGTATAGTGTAGTATGTCTGTTGTCTGAACTTCAGGTTGAATATTGAGTTTAAATATGTATATTGGAGCCAAGGACTCATTTAGTTGGTTGTTCTATTAGCCCTCTGTCCAATGCATGTAGTGATTTAATCTTGCAGTTGCAAATAAAGTGTAAATAGTTAACAGAGTATTCATTATTTATTATTAAGTTTGTTTGTTTTTAATTAATGTAATATTAAACATTAAAACATATTGTAGATTAGAATCAATATATACTTTTCAAAATTTTAATTTTATTACAAATAATTTATGTAACTGTTTTTTGTGTGTGTTAACATTTGTATATATTTGCATAAATAATTTGTGCAAAATAACCAAATGAGTCGTATTACAGGGGACATGATGACGGAGACCACTGATATTAATGTGTCAAAGACCAGGCAGAGCAAGGACTATCCATCAAACTGTACGTATTGTAACTAACTTAACTTTAGCTGGGAACACTTTTCTTGAATATAGTGTTTATAAGACCTTATGTCATGAATATGAAGATTTCATGCATGTTTAAAGCAGCTGTCATTAAGTGTCATTCGCTCAGTTATGTAATTTTAAATGCAAAGATGACATTGTTTGATGTGTCTTTTTCATGACAACTTAACATTACCAAGACAACATAACTTGTCATCAATCTGTCATAAACATGATTGTCATGTGGCCATTATAATTGCATCATGAATTTGATTAAATGAGTTTGATTTAATATTTCATAACATTTTTAATGACAGATAAAATTTGTACCACTGTAGTAGAATAAAATATTAATGATGCTGTTCTAAAATTCATATTGTAAATGTAATGGCCTCCTGACAATCATGTTTATGACAGATTTATGACAAGTTATGCTGTCTTGGTAATATGAAAAGTTGTCAGAAAAAGAAAAATAGATTTTATTGTCTTGGTCATGATATTTGTTTATATCAAGTACCAATAACAAAGAGATTTCAAACAACATCACCTTTGCATTTAATATGACATAACTGAACGAATGACACATAATGGCAGTTGTCATAAGCATACATATAATCTCATTCTTACTTGCGTGTCATGTTATGATATAAAATTTTCACAACCATCTTATTCAAGTAAAGTTTTATTTAACTTAAATAATAGTCAATACAGTTTACATTTTTGAACCAATATTGTTCGTACATGATAAACATCACACAGCCAGCAACTTCATTCATTAATTTTCTTTTCGGCTTAGTCCCTTTATTAATCTGGAGTCACCACAGCGGAATGAACCGCCAACTTATCCAGCATATGTTTTACGCAGCGGATGCCCTTCCAGCTGCAACCCATCTCTGGGAAACATCCATACACACTCATTCACAAACATACACTACGGACAATTTAGCTTACCAAATTCACCTATACCGCATGTCTTTGGACTTGTGGGGGAAACCGGAGCACCCGGAGGAAACCCACACGAACACGGGGAGAACATGCAAACTCCACACAGAAATGCCAGCTGACCCAGCCGAGGCTCAGCCAGCAACTTATGATTCAGAATTAAAATTTTTGTCTTTAATCAGTCAAGTGTCTCTTTTCTCCTCTAGTCAGTGGCAAGAACACACCAGTGCCAATAACAGAAGTCAGTATCTCAAATGACTCAAAGCCTGCAAATTCAAATCACAAATGTTTACATTGTGGTGAGTACATACGTGATTTAGTTATAGAACTGATATTTTCAATAGACATATTTAAAACAAAAACATTTTTGATTAAATATTTTCAAAATACATCCATTAACATGTTTAATAAACAATTCTTGCACAGAGGAAACATATGAAAACCACAAAAAAACGAAAACGTTGTGCAGTGCAGTATGGAAGCAAATATCAACTGATGACATGTGTGAGTATATCTGACCAAGAAGCAAAATCTCTTTCAAGAAATTAGTATTTTAGGTTATCCAAGAAATGTGTAAAGAGTTAAAGAGTAAAAAATAAGGTTTACGTGTATGGTGATTTACGTTTATGGACAGGAAACAATCTGTGAGCAGGGTGAGAGGAGTCCTTAAGAATGCTGCGTGCTTGGTGCAGACAGCGTTTCTGGGTGTCCTCGATGGTTGGAAGTGGGGTCCCTGTGATGCGCTGGGCAGTTTTCACCAGTACCTGCAGTGCCTTACGCTCAGCAACAAAGCAGCTTCCATACCAGTCTGTGGCGCAGTTGGTCAGGATGCTCTCTATTGCACATCGGTACAAAATCACCAAGATGGCTTATGACAGCTGGTTCTTCTTAAGTTGCCTTAAGAAAAAGAGGCGCTGGTGAGCCTTCTTGACCAGGCTGGAGGTGTTGATGTTCCAGGACAGGTCCTTTGAGATGTGGGTCCCCAGGAACTTGAACTATTCCTTTCCTGAAGTCCACAATGAGCTCCTTGGTCTTAGTGGTGTTAAGGAGCAAATTATTGTCTTTGCACCAAGTGTCCAGATGCTGTATCTCCTCCCTGTAGGCTTATCATTGTTGCTGATTAGACAGATCACTGTAGTGTCATCTGCAAATTTGATGATGGTGGATCTGTTCACAGGCCTACAAGTAAAAAGGGAGTAGAGGAAGGGGCTCAGCACACAGCCCTGTGGTACACCAGTGTTGAGTGGGATGGTGGTGGAGCAGATGTGGCCTGATCTAACATTCTGAGGTCTGTTAGTCAGAAAGTCCATAACCCAGTTGCAGAGAGAGGTGTTGATATCCAGGTCAAGTTTGATAATTAACTTAGAGGGTATGACAGTGTTGAATGCTGAGATGAAGTCAACAAACAGCATTTGTGCATTAGTGTTTTTATTGTCCAGGTGTGTGAGTACAGAGTGCAGTGTTATGGAGACTGCATCTTCTGTGCTCCTGTTGCCACGGTAGGCAAACTGGTGTGGGTCCAGTGTGGATGGGAGAGAGTCTTTCAGATGTGGCAGGACCAACCGCTCGAATGATGAATCATGATGATGGGTGCGAGTGCTACAGGGCGGGAATCATTCAGGCATGTTGGGCTAGACTGTTTCGGCACTGGCACAATAGAGGTGGCTTTACGCTCCTGTGTCTTCTGCATTCATTGTGTGTTATCATCCTTCATTGGCTGTGTTTCCATACAAAGGTGCAAACTCATGCACAAAACTGGAATATTGCACTTTGGAATATTTACACTCAGGTAGTCAAAAAGAACAAAATCGTTACTTCATGATAAATTAGTGCCAAATATGATACTTCATGATAAACTGGCTGCTGGTATGTCCATTATTGCTGCCCCATTACACCCAAATTCCGACATGAAAGCAGAGTGCCATTGATGCACTTGATGCGCATTTCCATCATAGTTTATGCACGTTTTCTTATTGAATAGAAAGTGTATCTTACCTATTTGCAAATTTTATGCATATTTTGGCGTTTCCATTATGCAATTTTTATGCCAGATGCAAAATGTGTGTAAAAGGTGAATGAAAACAGCTAATGCATGTATTGTGATTGTGCATTTCAACTATTTGGCGAACAACATGTATTGTGATTGTGCTTTTTTTTTCTCAATTTGTTTCTCTGTTTTTTGTATTTATTATTACAATGAATGTTTATTAATAAACTGATATGATTACATGTTATATATTGTATATTTAGTATAGGTGTTGCCGTGAATATAGCCATTGCTGCTGATATGCAATAAAATAATAATAATTAATAATACATAAATGTAATTATTATTGACTTGATCAACATGTGGATCCTGTTCTGCCTCTTCTCAGTTCTCCTCTGCATTATAATGATCCGCCACATGATCCTACAACCAAAGTTCACAGATGCATTTGCGTTAATATTTGAAATTAAGAAGAGATTAATTAATCTGAATGTGTTTGCTTTGCAGCATCAGAAAGGAACTCCATCACTTCTGTCATTTCATCAGACTCAGGATATTCTTCAAGAAAAAACACAGATTTGGATGTCTCCGAAAAAGAGGATGCAGATTTTTTAAATAAAACCTCCTAAAACTATTCCAAAGAGAGTGTACTAACTCGTAAACCCCCAGTTTTGGGAAACACATATAGACTTTCTCATTCACACACACATTACGGCCAGTTTAGTTCATCCAGTTCACCTATATCGTGTCTTGGACTTATGGGGGAAACCAGAGCACCCAGAGGAAACCCATGCAGACACTGGGAGAACATACAGACTCCTTTCGTTTTTCTGTTAAACATAAAAGATATACTAAAGAATGTTGGAAATGAGTATGAAGGAGATTTTATGCATGCTTTTGACAACTGTCATTATGTGTCTTTGCTCAGTTATGTCAGTTAAATGCAAAGATGACATTGTTTGAGATGTCTTTGTTATGACAACTTGCCATAAACAAAAACATCACAAACAGTCTTTGTTTTTATCATGACAGCTTGGCATTACCAAGAAAACAAAAACGTGTCATAAATCTGTCATAAACATGATTGTCATGAGGTCATTCTAATTTTTCATGAATATTTTTCTGATCATATTTTTTCAGTGGAACAGACAGAAACCTTTCTGAATTTCTTTCTTCTCTTAAACACAAAGGAGAAGATGTACCGAAGAAAGCTGGAAACCTTTAACAATTGACTTCCATATTTGTTTTTCCTACTGTGGAAGTTAAGGATTACAGATTTTCAGCTTTCTTAAAAGTATCTTGTTTTGTGTTAAAGAGATTAAAGAAACTAATAAAGGTTTACAGTCACTTAAGGGTGAGTAAATAGTGACTAAATATTCATTTTTGAGTGAACTATCCCTTTAATGTCATCATAAATTTGTATCGCTTAACAAAGAAAAATAAGGTTTATGATGACTGAATATTTTCAGTAGTTTATCACACAAAGTGCTTTAATCTCAAATGTACAAAGTAAACCCTTTCTACCAGTTGGCCTTTCTAATATTCTACAGGGAAGATGTTCTGTGTGCTGTAACAATCTAAACATACAGCAGAATATAGTGTAACTTTATTAAATTTTTTTTATTTCCAGAGATCAGTGGGTATATAGCCTAACTAGCTAAATTTTTTACATTTTGCTAGCTACATTTTACAAAGGAAACATTTCATCACATTTATAGGTGAAAAAGTTAGTAAACTAAATAAACTTGCAGTTTGTGGAAAGTGCAGCAGAAATGAAACATTGCAAGACAATATAATGTAGATCACATTGCATGTGATCGTGTCAAATGTTTAACCTTGATTATATCTTCCTAAATATGTGCATATTTGACAACATGCTTAAGTCGACAAATCAAATGCTGTTGTTTTTAGTATGTGAAAAGACTGCAGGGAGTGAACTCAATCTTCATTTCATTTTATTTTTGATCAAACTGTGTTTGTTTTGTGAGACTACTATGGCTACTTACCAAACATATAAATAAACTGACATAACATATTAATTGTGTTCCTTTTGTTTTATTATATTTTAATAACTGCAGAGAGAGAACATTTTTACAAAGAAATTAAATATACTTTATGTTTATTTGTTTATAATTAAATAAACATAAAGAACAGAAAGAATAATCAAGTAAATTTATTTTTGGTTACATGTTTACAAACATTTCATTACTGTAGAGGTCCTTACCAGTCTGAACATTGAAAGTCCATGTGAAATCAAAACTTTTCATTTTGTTTTGTTAGCGTACATTATTATACATTAGGTAAACAATTATTCTGTGCAACTGGGAAAAAAAAGTTTAATTTGGTAATCTTCAGTCAAAGTCTTACCATTTGCTTCCATGTTTGGAGCATGTTTTGGGTGAACTATGCCTTTAATATTAGCCTTAGATGTCTTTAGAATATCTGTGAAGTTTCAGCTCAAAACAGGCTACTCCATAGATCATTTATTATACCATGTTATTCCACTAAAGGAAACTACGCTGTAAAATACTTTAAAAAGCATAATAGTTTACTGCAGCATTTTAAAGCCTTACCCTTAAGATTTTAGAAAACAACCGACTTTCCACAACATTTCTGGTGAATGTAGTTGGCACCCAATGCTCACTGGTTTTTATGGAACATTGTGGGACTAAATGGTTTACTGTACTGGAACAAATATGACTGTGGCACAGCTAGAAATAATTGAATTCCTAACCAGAGCACACACTACTGACTAAACAATAATTTTTTTAGCAGACACTTAAATCTAAAGTGACTTACAAATGATATAGAAACAAATCTAATCGACACAAAAAGATTTCTTTAGTGACATCTTGCTTGTGTTGAGTAAGGCAAGTCATTCCACCATCATAGAACACTAAACGGGGAGTATCGTGCTCACTTTGTCCAATCTCATATTAATCTTGAGAATATAAACCAAGAGTTTTGTTGTCACAACTGACCCAGAGTATTGTAGCCATGATATTGCTCACATTACAGCTAAGTTAAAACATTATTACCAACAACATGCATTAAAAATATCTACACAGACATCATACAATTAACTTTATTAATCAGGCATTGGTATCCCAAAATAAGTAAAATATATATATATATTTCTTTCTTAGCTCAAATGTAGATTTTCCCCTCTAACATCTGCCGTGTTTCCCACAGGACTTTTTTTGTATGTGAATGAAGACTAATCTGATAATGTGAGAAGTGAATCAACTGATTTGTAACTATTGATTGTAGAGATTGAAAGTGTTACAATTGTCACCAATTTTTCTGATTCTTTCCGGCGAAAAAATGAGCCAGGATCTTCCGCTTAGTGACAGACTGTATCATGTGGTAAAGCTGAAAATATACTTGTAACCCTTTTGACGCATAAAATTACATCAGTGTGATCAGTCTTAGCTGGTTCCTGGAGTGTAAGATCACACCAGTGGGATTAAAACATTCAGTGCATCATTGATCAGCTGCTCAATTCAAATCTTGATTAAACATCTATTTCACACACACAAAAAATGAAAATTCCTTTCACTCACTGTCATCTTGTTCCAATCCCCTGAGACCTTCGTTGAGCTTCGAATCAAAAATTAAGATATTTTAGAGTAAGTCTGAGTGCTCTTTGACCCTCTATAGACAAACCAAAACTGTAAAAACCACTACGGTAAAAACATTCTGCTGGGAAACCCTGTATCATGGCTTTCATGTGGATGTAACACTTTACAATGACAGTACATGAATAATGATATGTTAATATGTAAACTAAGCATTACTTTATTATGAACTAATGATACTAACTATTATGAATTATGAACTAACTTTAACTACAACATGAGTCACATGAGTTCATGTGTGAATAACGGCTACCTTATTTACTTAATAGTACATGATTGTTTGTTAATTAATGTATTAATTACAACATTAGTTTATGCTTAATTCATCCATCATGAACTCATGATATGTTAATGTATAACTATATTGTGACTTTACTTGGAGGGGCATCATCATTAATCAATTCTTAACTACTCATGAACTCCTTATGCACATCTGTCGAGTGTGTTTACACTGAATAACAATAGAAAAGTGTTCTGTCAACATCGACATGAACAGTTGAAACACAGGAGTTCATGAGTAGTTAAGGATGAGTTCATAGTGATGTGCCCTCACAATAACTATACATTAACAGCTCATGAGTTTATATTGGTTACATTTAGCTTAAACTTACATTTATAGAATACAAAATACATGAATTAACAACATGTTCTAACAAGTAATTAAGGTAGCCATTATTCACACATGAACTCATGTGACTCATTCATTCATTTTCTTTTCGGCTTAGTCCCTTTATTAATCTGGGGCCGCCACAGAGAAATGAACCGCCAACTTATCCAGCATATGTTTTACACAGCGGATGCTCTTCCAGCTGCAACCCATCACTGGGAAACATCCATACACACTCATTTATTCACACACACATACACAAACTACGGACAGTTTAGCTTACCAAATTCACCTATAGCGCATGTCTTTGGACTTGTGGGGGGGAAACCAGAGCACCCGGAGGAACCCCATGCGAACACGGGAAGAACATGCAAACTCCACACAGAAATGTCAACTGACCTAGCTGAGGCTCAAACCAGCGACTTTCTTGCTGTGAGGCAATCGTGCTAGCCACTGCGCCACCGTGACGCCCCCCCCATGTATCTCATGTTGTAGTTAATGTTAGTTCATGATTAGCTCACGCCTTAACTCATCATTAATTCATAATAAAGTAATGTTTAGTTTACATATTAATACATAATTAATCAAGTACTGTTATTGTAAAGTGTTACCGATGTTACTTTATACTGCCTATACTGTTGTAGTACTGTGGCGCTATACACTTTTATGTGTTTCCTGGTGGAAGTTGCCTCTTTTAACAACATAATACACTTTGTCACTTCACATGGTGTTTAGGAATGTCTGAAGAAGATGAATTAGTTCAAGTTTGGATTACTGAATCAACCATTATATGTGTTGATTATATGTGATACCTTCCAACCTTGCAGATGTTTGAGTACTGCTAATGCTAATTCTGGCAGCATGAAGAGAATATATGCAAGTGGTTTTAATGATGTGGCTGATAATTGTATGTATTTGATTCACCTATAGGGAATATTCTGTATAATTTTATGCATTACTCTTAGTACAACTACATTACAATAAGACTTACAGAATTGTCAGCAGACTCAATCAAACAAATAGTGTTATGGTGTTTTTAATAGCAGACTTCCATACAGAATCTTCAATTTGCTTCTGGTCTTTCTTTATGCTCACTCTTAGACTAGCAAAACATGTTTTCGTATTTTCGTGCCTTGCAGTGTTTAGGGTTTATTTTGTTGTTTTTCTCAAAAAAATAAATAAAACCATATTTCTGTCATGACACCTTTCTGAGCGATAGTACAAGATGCTTAAAGAAACCAGCAGAGAGGGCTGTTTTACTTTAAATCATAATTGATGAACTGTATACACAAAGCTGCTTATACGTTCTTGAATCCCATGCAGAATCTGTGCAAATGTGAATAATTTGAACAAAATAAAAGATATCATACAAAATGCATATTATTCTTTTTAGTTTATTGTATTTATTTAGTAGTATTCCGAGTAAGATTAGCATAAAATATGTTTGCATATACAAGATTTAAAAAAAAAGAAATAGCTAAAATAAAATGTTTAAATAAACCTCTTCAAAACTTAAATGTGAACCATTGGTTTTTAATACTTTTTGTGGTTACCTGGATGATCTATGACATTTTTCAAATTTGGTTCATGAGTCCCTTATTTGTTTTGAACAGTTAAAGGGATAGTTCACAAAAAAAAGATATTTTTCTCAATCTTCACGTGTTTAAATCATGTTTAAGTTTATTTCTTTTGTTAAACACAAAAGAAGATATTTGATGAAAGCTGGAAACCTGTATCTATTGACTTACATAGTGTTTGTTTTTCCTACTTTGGAAGTCAATAGTTACAGGTTCTTCAAAATATCTTCTTTTGTGTCCAACAGCAAAAAAAAAAAAAAAAAAAAAGAAATTCATAAAAGTTTGAAATCACACATGGGTAAGTATAGTGAGTAAATTTTCTTTTTTTGGGTGAACTGTCCCTTTAAATTGATGCTCTTCAGAAAAATCCACCATGTCCTGCAGAAGGTTAATTTTACAATTATAAAACAAATATTATTAGCTAAAAGTATCTTGATTTTAGAGGTGAATATTATTATAGTGTTATGTTTTGATATGTACCTTGATAGGATCAGACTTGTTTGCAAAACATAAAATAATAAGATGATAAGTTATTCTTGGGTTCTTCTCATGACAAAGACTGTAGAATAGTCAGGTCATGTGGAGAAAGTGGACATGATGGCAGAGAACACTGGTATTAGTGTGCCAGAAATGACCAGACAGAGCAAGGACTATCCTCCAGACTGTGAGTTATAAATAAACGGTAACTCTATATTCATAAGAGTAAGCTCATACCACGGTGAATTAAATAATACAGTTCTCCTCTACTTTTCTAGTTGAGAGCACCATGGTGTCTCCACTCAAAAGCTGGAAGGGGTGAGTGTGAAGCTGCATGTATATTATTTTATTCACTTAAAATTACAATAATGAACATTTTCACACTGAGAATTTAAATGCAAGTACTGAACATGTATGTGCATTGAAACTAAGAGTATTCATGCAGTTTAAATGGGGCAATAATCTATTTATGAGAAGCACTGTTTAAAATTTGCATCCAAAACAAATAATTTTGTGAATATTTGCTAGCTGTCATATGCATAATGCTTTATAATTTGCATCATAATTTGTGGTATAATGTGAAAAATAATCATAACGACTATTACAAGAACAAACAAGAAATCCTAATGCATTAAAACGCACAAAAGTTTTTTTGCAGTTTTCCGAATTTTGTGATTCATGTTTTTATTGTTTTTATTTCTCTCCATTTATTTATGCTTTGAATTGCATTATGAGATCTTTCTTCCAACAAATTTGAACCTTGAAAAGTTTGAAAAAGTGACTTTTGTTAACATATATAATAGTTTAAAATGATATATTGTCTGGGTTGGTGTTGTATATTACAGTACAAAAACCTTGCAATAAACTGCCAGTACATTTTCTGTTATTTTACAGACTTAATTCTCTCTATATTATTTATTATACATTATATTATTTCAGAAGCACCGTGGTGGCGCAGTGGGTAGCGCTGTCACCTCACAGCAAGAAGGACGCTGGTTCGAGCCTCGGCTGGGTCAGTTGGCATTTCTGTGTGGAGTTTGCATGTTCTCCCCTTTATAGGTGAATTGGGTAAGCTATACGCTATAAGCTATACGCTATAGGTGAATTGGGTAAGCTAAAGTGTATGTGTATGAATGAGAGTGTATGGGTGTTTCCCAGTGATGGGTTGTAGGTGGAAGGGCATCCGCTGCATGAAACATATGCTGGATAAGTTGGCGGTTCATTCCGCTGTAGCGACCCCTGATTAAGCCGAAAAGAAATAAATGAATGAATTAGCTAAAAGTGTGAATTGTCCCTATACTGTATAATAAGCACATTATAAATATTTTATGTAAAAAAGAAAACTTTTTTTTGCCACTTTAAGCAAGTATAAGACCATAAGATGTACTGTACTGTTGATATCTGGAATACCTGATTCTGATTGGTCAATCACAGCATACCAAGGTATGTTATCTAAGGGATGAAGTACATCCTGGTGGTTGTTATCACAGAAATAAAGCCCAACAGTTTCATAGCCAGCCCAACGCAAAATGCATAAAATTAATAAAACAGTACATTATTATGCATCAGTATGTGACTAAATGGAAGTGAAAATATTTAGTCCCCACTTATAATTATAGGGATAATTAGGAATAATTCAACTAAAAATGAAAATTCTGTCATCATTTACTCACCGTCCCCTTATTTCAAACCTGTTTGAATTTTGGAAGAATGTTGGAGAGAGGGGCGACACGGTGGCTCAGTGGTTAGCACTGTCGCCTCACAGCAAGAAGGTTGCTGGTTCGAGTCCCGGCTGGGTCAGTTGGCATTTCTGTGTGGAGTTTGCATGTTCTCCCTGTGTTCACGTGGGTTTCCTGCGGGGGCTCCGGTTTTCCCCACAGTCCAAAGACATGGCTACAGGTGAATTGAATAAACTAAATTGACCATAGTGTATGTGTGTGAATGAGTGTATATGGATGTTTCCCAGTACTGGGTTACACATCAGCTGTCTAAAACATATGCTGGTGGTAAGTTAGTGGTTCATTCCGCTGTGGCAACCCCTGATGAATAAAGGGACTAAGCCGAAGGAAAATAAATGAATGTTGGAAAGAGATAACCATAGTATTTCCATAGCTTTTGCTATGAATTTCAATGGTTTTCCCTTTGTAACATTTTAAAATATTGTCTGTTGTGTTCAACAGAAAGAAAAAATAAACTCATAAAGGTTTGGAACCATTTAAGGGTCAGTAATTAGTACATTTAAATTTTTGGGTAAGCTATCCCTTTAAACTGATTCTGGCATTAAGTATTCATGCATGCACATTTATATAAATCCACAATTTACATGCCAGTTCATGTACAGTACATCTGAGTCATCATTGTCTATTTTTATTACGAATGTGTCCCTTGGTATGCCATAAATGACTTATAAGCCTGAGGGATGGGTCTTGGGTTGGAAGTGGGATGACGGTTGCAGCTGAACACACATCATTATGCATTCCATTACACGTTTCAAGAGATCTAATCCACCACTGGATCAAATAAAGTAAAATGTAGCCTCTCTGATTTCAAATTAATTCACAGTTTTAAATGTCCTCTGAGCTAATTGTGTGTATTGTTGATTAAATCAGTCTTGCTCTCACATCCTCTCCCTCTTTCTCTCTCTCTCACACACACACACACACACACACACACACACACACACACACACACGCACACACGCACACACACACACATTCGCTCCTCTGCCATAATTAAATCTCTGAATGCTCCCGTTCTCCAGGGGTCTCTTGCTGCTTGAGGTGGGCTAAAAATAATTCTGGCCATTCAAGTCTAGACTTAACTCCAACCCTCATGAGCGCACACGAGCTACACCTTTCTCATGTTACTGTCCTATTATTGCACGTCTTTCAAGTCGCAATCTACAAAAAAAACAACACCAAAAAGTGTCTGTGCCTTTCAGCTTTCAATCTGTTACTATGCTTCCCTGACACTGCTACTTAGCAACAGTCTCCAGGACAACAAATTCAGCCCTCTCCTCCTCATCTTGTTTTACTTTGCCTCTCTTTTTCTTCATTATTGAAGACTTAGTTCGGCTATAAATAGTTAGTCAGCCCCTAAACCTTCTGATTGTGTTGTGAAGCAAAAAAGTTTGCAGTCTTGCCTTTCAGACTGATTTAGTGATCCACATTGCATGAGATCTATTTTCTTTGGATTAGGTCTGCGGAGAAAGCAAATCAGCCATCAAGTGTGAGGAATGCAAATCGTGGCAGTGAAAAGTCAGCTATTTTTAAATGCATCTAAAATTAGACCCGCGGCTCCCCTTAAAATAAAAAAGCACCTGCGCTTCATACATTGAATTGTATATAGTGGTGTTTTGACTGATTTACATTGCCATTTTAGTGACAATTATCATTGAACTTAACATTTACAACAACAAGAAGACTCATTGGACTTATGGACATAATGAACATTTACTGTAACAGACTGAATAAGAATAACAGGATAATTATTGTCTTTATTTAAACATAATATGCATATTGCAGCTCTTATGACAAGGAGAAAGAAAAAGGGTGCACTGTAAAGATGTTCGCTGAAATCTCTTCCTTAATAAAACTGCATTTGCTACAGATTATTCATTCATTCATTCATTTCATTTCGGCTTAGTCCCTTTATTAATCTGGGGTTGCCACAGCGGAATGAACCGGCAACTTATCCAGCATATGTTTTACGCAGCGGATGCCCTTCCAGCTGCAACCCATCTCTGGGAAACATACACACACACTCATTAACACACATACACTACGGACAATTTAGCCTACCAAATTCACCTATACCGCATGTCTTTGGACTTGTGGGGGAAACCGGAGCACCCGGAGGAAACCCACGCAAACACGGGGAGAACATGCAAACTCCACACAGAAATACCAACTGACCCAGCCGAGGCTCGAACCAGCGACCTTCTTGCTGTGAGGCGATCGTGCTACTCACTGCGTCACCGTGCAGCCCCTTTCTCCAGATCTCAAACACGTTCTTACTGTAAATTTTGAGTTGAGAAAAAAGACGAGGTGCAGACGTTAGCCAGGTTTCCATTGTAACGTAAAGCGAATAATTTCAAAGTTTGCAAAAACAAAAAATGCAAATTAGGTGCATTTTTAAGTTGTTAGAGCAGCTGACTATAGTATTATTGGTAACCTAGTAACCAACAATAAACAAGGCAAGCATAGTGGAGTCAGGTGGGTGTAATATTCATTAAGTTAAAGTTTCTTCGGCAAATGCATTTCTCCTCGTGTTGGCGTGGGTTTCCTCTGGGTGCTCCGGTTTCCCCCACAAGTCCAAAGACATGCGCTATAGGTGAATTGGGTAAGCTAAATTGTCCGTAGTGTATGTGTGTGAATGAGTGTGTGTGTGGATGTTTCCCAGTGATGGGTTGCAGCTGGAAGGGCATCCACTGTGTAAAACATATGCTGGATACGTTGGTGGTTCATTCTGCTGTGGCAGGCCAGACAGCAGCGTAATGCCATCATCTGATTAATATTCAATTATCAGCCATGTGAGGAAAGTTATATGCAATTTGTAGTAAATGATATGCAATAACTTCTTGTAGCCCTATTGTAAAGGTTATGCACTTTTAGGTATCAAAAGTATATTATTTAGCTATTTATTTAGTTTTACCTTTACAGCAAATTTTCTACAGGACAGTATTTACATTTCTTAATCACATAAGGCATAACTGGCTATTAAAAAAAAAGTTCACACCAAAATAAAAGCAATTGATATTTGAGAAGTGGTCTGCATCTCCTGTACTGGATCAAATCGCCTGTATATTAACTGTCAGTGTTGCCTGTGCAGGACAAGTTTGAGCTTACAGACCCATTGCTATGACAACAAATCCAGGTTGATTTTTGAAGAATGACATTATCCTGGATTGTGTCAAATCTTCAATAATAAAAACCAGGTAACTGAGTAATCCACATATGAGGAACAGACCCCAGAGCTTTATTTCTCATAACAAGCCAAAAAGGGGCAGAATAAAATGTGTTTCAGATTTCATGCGATGTCACACAGTAACACGGCTGTTTGCAAACATGGCAAAATGATGTTATGTTAGTATGCTAAACTAAATTTCATTGCATAAAGGTATTGTGATGTGAGATGTGATGTTTGTATGTTCCCTGGGGTGAGGTACTCTCTGAGTACTCTTGGATTGTGTGCTAACAGCTCTAATGACACTCAGGGACCCTCGTCAAATGAGTTGCTCTGAGGTGGGTGAGAGGCCAACAATAGTATTTAATCCCCAAGAGACAGATCAAGGAGGTGGTCAAGTATCCTGACCAACTTTTCATATTTATGATCTAGGCTATTTAAAGGGATAGTTCACTCAAAAATAAAGATTCTGTCATCATTTGAACACAAAAGAAGTTATTTTGAGGAAAGCTGGAAACCTGGAGCCTAACCACTGACTTCCATATTACTTTTGTTCCTACTATGAAAGTCAATGGTTACAGGTGTTCAGCTTTCTTCAAAACAACTTCTTCAGAGTTCATAAGAATAAAGAAACTCATAAAGGTTTGGATTTTCCAGTACTGGGTTACAGCTGGAAGGGCATCCGCAGTGTAAAACATATGCTGGATAAGTTGGCGGTTCATTCCGCTGTGGCGACCGATGATGAATAAAGGGACTAAGCCGAAGGAAAATGAATGAATGATAAAGGTGTAGAGCCACTTGAGTGTGAGTAAATAGTGAATAAATGGTAATTTTTGGGTAAACTATCTCTTTAAGGTGAGAATCTACAGACAGAAAAACAGTTTTACTATACTTACAGAAAAGTATATTTCACTGTACTTACACGGTACTTTGCGGGTTGTAATCTAAAGTGTTACCCAGTTTTTCATGCACATGTCAATTTTAAGATTTGGGTTTTTTCATAACTTTTCCCCCTTTTTTACTTTTTATCTTTTTTCAAACATCCACTTTTCTTTTACTGCACTTTGCATTTTTTTGTCTGTAGATTGTCATTACAATAGGCCTTCTACAGATTTTAAAGGCTGTTTTCACAAAATGCTTTTTTTTCTCATAAATCATTCCTACACCAAACTTCATAGTTTTATTTATATGGGTATTCTGAATGTTTTTACTGAGAGAAATGTTCATAACTGATTTGCCAGATTTTATACAACTTTTTAACCATCTTCTTGTCTACAAAAATATAACAAGTGAACAAACGAACTAAATAGTAACTTAAATTGACTAAACTGGACAAGAAGAAAACACATGAACCCTGAACCTTGACAATGAGGAGACTCACCAAGTAGCAATTTTACACAAGATAAACAAAGAGAAAAGAAATACAAGGGTTATATGTAGACCAACCATTCATTTTCCTTTGGCTTAGTCATTTTATTAATCAGGGGTCTCCACAGCGAAATGAACTGTCAACTTATCCAGCATATGTTTTCCCAGCACTGGAAAACACCCATACACTCTTGCATTCACACACATACACTACGGCCAATTTAGCTTATTCAATTCACCTATGGTGCATGTCTTTGGACTCTGGGGGAAACCGGAGCACCCGGAGGGAACCCGCACCAACACGGGGAAACTCCACACAAAAACGCCAACTGACCCAGCTGGGGCTCGAACGGGTGACCTTCTTGCTGAGGCAACAGTGCTAACCACTGAGCCACCGTGTCACTATATAGACCAACCATAAAGATGAAAATCAGTTGTTGTTGATAGTTGTTTTGTTTGTTTGTTTTTAATTGTTCCCACTTTTTTTTACTCTAATATGTCAAGAATGAAACCAGACCTGGACCAGACCTGGAGTGACATTAATTGACTTTTTAGAACTATGGTTCTAAACACAGGTCAAGACGTAGTTCCAAATACAGACGTTTGTGACGTGCTGGCTATGAATGGTCATTGGAAAGACATATTCAGGAAACACTGAATTTCTAATGTTAATTACTGTATTAACCTGCAATCTTGATTGGCTAACAGTCATTTTGTGAAGCACACCACTGATTGAGTTCCGGTTTCTACAAAGCTCCTTCTTCTATAAACCCCAGAGCGCTCTGATTGGTCAATCACATGAAACAGCGTGTTAGAAATGCAATGCCACTCACCATAATCATGAGTTTCAGCTTCCAAGGCTTCTAAAGCAATTGTAAACGCAAATAGTTAATAATGCAGAGGGTTTTTCTGTGTCAGTCAGATTGACAAAGATCATGTGAGTCAGCTGAACTTTGAAGACATGACAAGAGCAAAACCTCTCACAGTTTTTAGTTTGTAACTCTCACATTTTAGCAAAATTTTTATTAATTTATTTATGTATTTATGCTTTTGAGACAAATATATTGTCTGCATCAGTGTTATCAGACAATATAAATCCATTTGTGAGAGACTGTGCTTCGCAAATTTCTTAACCTTCACTCAGAAAACTATTTTTGCTGCTTGTTCAAAGTACTTATTTAAACTGAATCAACACAATTCTTGAGGATTTTTTGTACAGCTTAATTGTTTTATGTTTAATCCACTTAAATTTGTAAAAACAATTAAGTTAATTTAATTTGTGTTGGGACATTTTTTAGAGTGTTATACATGCACAAACTCATCATTTACACCCTAAAGTTAAAGGGGGTAATCTATCCCTATAAATTCTGTTTTTAGAAAGGAAGCATCGACAAGATTAGCAATATATTCACAGATATGACAGGATATATTTTTAGAAATTATGACCTCAACTTGTTACCTCAAGAATCGCTGTGAGAATTGTGCTCTCAGCTCCTGAGGTAGTGAAGCTGCCTGGAGAAAAAGTTTAATTGGCAATGTTCATTCAGACAGTAGAAAGAGAGTCTGAGTGAGGAAGAAGAGAGAGTGAAAACTAATGCTCATTCAGTCGGTCCAGCGGACTCATTAAACACAGCGTAAAGGGCAGCGAGACGGCATGTGTAGGACAGACCCAGCTGCACAGACTAGTACACTGTCTGTTAACACCATACACTATATTCCTGCTGGTCAGTGAGATGCTGTATGTTCTATTGTAAGAATGGAATTGAATTGCTGAGTTTTATGAGAAATGTGTGATATTATTAAAGGGGTTATTTAGATGTGGAATTGATAACCCCTTATATTAGCGACACTGGTGGAGATTAAATAAATTGCAACCAGCAAGTCCGTGCTTATGCTGGGTTCACACAAAATGTGGAATTAAGTATTCACAGGAATAAATTACATACAAAGTATATGCAAACACAAGAATAGAGGCAGATTTACAGATGGGTTCCTACATATACAGTAGCTTAACATACAATTTATCATAATAATAAAATGTTCATTGACTGACTAAATTATAATATAGTAAATTATAACCAAGTAATTATAATGATGGAAAACATGTATACAAGGTTTACATGGACATACTGTGAAGTACACTTTTATACTGTAAATAAAATGCTTATTATAGGACCCTACTTCACCCCTACCCTTATACCCAACCCTCACAGAAAACCTGTGACAAATTTTGAATTTCAAATGTCCTCGTTAAGTATGATTTTGTAAGTGTTTGGATTTACAGGGACACAACGTGTGAACTACAACTAAGTCATACTAAGTCATACCCATGTTATTATACTGTACAAATTTGTGTCCCTGTAAACCATATAAACCTATACACTAAATCACACATAATATATTTCCACTATTGTAATGAGTCGGGGGCAACAGAGGTGAGGATCCAAATGTAGCTTTTATTTAGAAATGATGGTTGCATGAAGATAGTCCGAAAGGGTTATCGGTAAACAGGCAAATGGTCGGGACAGATGACAAAACAAACATTAACATAAAACAAACAATGGTCAAAACATAGCTAGACAATCCAGGAAATGCTAACGTGATGCTCATGACAGTGGAAAAAAGACTCAGCCTGAATGTGTGTGTGAGTGATGTGTATATAGTCCAAATAATCAGTCCTGATCAGCATTAGCTGTGTGTGTGTGTGTGTGTGTGTGTGTGTGTGTGTGTGTGT
>CAIGQW010055033.1:1093530-1105654 GCA_903798125.1 Danio choprae | reverse complement strand
TTGTGTCCCTGTAAACCATATAAACCTATACACTAAATCACACATAATATATTTCCACTATTGTAATGAGTCGGGGGCAACAGAGGTGAGGATCCAAATGTAGCTTTTATTTAGAAATGATGGTTGCATGAAGATAGTCCGAAAGGGTTATCGGTAAACAGGCAAATGGTCGGGACAGATGACAAAACAAACATTAACATAAAACAAACAATGGTCAAAACATAGCTAGACAATCCAGGAAATGCTAACGTGATGCTCATGACAGTGGAAAAAAGACTCAGCCTGAATGTGTGTGTAAGTGGTGTGTATATAGTCCAAATAATCAGTCCTGATCAGCATTAGCTGTGTGTGTGTGTGTGTGTGTGTGTGTGTGTGTGTGTGTGTGTGTGTGCAATCAGGAGGTGAACTGAAGCAGGTGTGTGACTGAAGGGCATGATGGGATTTGTAGTTCGGTTGAATGACAGGGAGTGTTCTCTAGCAATCTGCAAGAGCTAGATCGCTGGTTATCATAACAACTATGTTACGCATTTGAATGCATCATACTGAATGATTTTAGACTCTTATGCAAAAGGATTTGTATACAATTTAAAGGAGTCCATGATGCACTACTGCTGTTCCTTAGAATGAACTATTTAAAACATAGAAATAAAGTAATCTAACATGATGATGAGTGTGACAACAAATATATTGCTGTTTTTATCAAAGTGTATTAACTTGCATACTAAGGATTATAACCCAATATTTGTTGGTCAGGACAAACTTTGAGGTTGGGTGATAAATTCTGAATAGATTTGTGCTGATAATCAAAATACAATATATTGTGATAATAAACATGCATGGCATTATAGAGACTTTAAAATACAGCAAATAATTATTTAATATTTAAACTTTTAGAATGCCCTAAGCAGTGGTGTTCATCACAGCACCAAATGCTTCAAGTCTTAATATGTCATTTATTTTCATACAGAAACTTTTTTTTATAAGGTTATTAACTAATGAAGTTAAGTTGTATTGTTTTAAACTAACGTTAACATATCTTCTGTAACACATGTAGCTATTTCTCATTGTAGATATTAGTAAAAGCATTAACTAATGTTTTCTATGGAGACCCTATTGTAAAATGTGTGATAGCACTGTCGCCTCATAGCAAGAAGGTTGCTGGTTCGAGTCCCCGCTGGGCCAGTTGGGATTTCTGTGTGGAGTTTGCATGTTCTTCCCGTGTTGGTGTGGGTTTCCTCTGGGTGCTCTAGTTTCCCCCACAGTCTAAAGACATGTACTATAGGTGAATTGGATTAACTAAATTGGGCGTAGTATATGAGTGTGTGTGAATGAGTGTATAGGTGTTTCCTATACTGCGTTGAGGCTGGAAGGCCATCCGCTGCGTAAAACATATGCTGGAATAGTTGGTGGTTCATTTCACTGTGGTGACCACTGATAAATAAGGGACTAAGCCAAAGGAAAATGACTGACTGAATGAATGAATAATTATTTTGCTATTTAATTTGATTGAAACATTTGTTTGCTCTGAACATTTATGTACAATGAAGCAATGTACAAAAAAATGTAGAGTTCACTATTGTACACCTATTAAAGTAAACCTTCTTTTTTGCATCTTATGTCAATATTATAATACTGTATATCACGATAAAAGCTCCAGCTATTCAGCATCATGGACATGTGATACCATCAAATGCCTAGTCCTTTTTCAAAACAGCTTTTATAGCCTTTAAAGTGTAAAACTTGTACTTTGAATGCTTTAAAATCAATAAAACATTAAGAGCTGGAAAAGACAGATGGATGTAATGTAGCTCGAGGAATAACCGTCAGAAATCATCAACAGAAGTGTACAGCGTGTTTGATCATCCACTAAGGGAAAACTGTAAGTTTGATCTGCTGGAAAAGATGAAGCAAACTGAGTGAGAACATTCTGTGCTGAGTTTGCTGATGTAGCTTGAAGGTTTTAGGAGTTTGTCAAGCCAGTGTCACTTTTTATATTTTATATTATTTTTACTTACTGTTGTTTATGTTTAATTGGGACTGTCTGGAAAGGATGCCAGGTTTTTTGGGGGGGGGGGTTTTGTTATATTTTTGGTCTTTCTTTCTATATTGTTAAACAGGACCACCAAGTGCAAACAGGGCATTGAATAAAAGACCTCAAGCTGTCTCTCGGTTTGTCAAATCTCTACAGCACAATGTCCGAACACAACCCCCCAAGACAATGACTCTGACAGGAATAGATGTTTGTGTGTTTTTATTCAGACGTTTTATCAAAAGCAACCTATATAGTACACTAATCACTAGAATACTTAACCATTAACCTGGAGTTAATTGGCTTTTCCAAGACCACATTGATTATACAGGTTCACAGGTCAGCATTATCTGACTTTCTGTGTGAATTTTATCACTTTAATTCTCATTAAGTTACCAGCACCTCTGCTAGCGCTGCAGTTTTCTTTATCTACAAATAACACCATACATTATAATCCATCTAGGCTCACTAAAACCACAGTCTGTAGCTAATCTCATTCATGCTACATCTTCTTTATGATTACAGCGCAAAACCTTTGTTATTTCCTTATACACTGTGACTGTAACACTATAAATATAAAGCGATGTGAATGAAAGCCCACTTGAAATAAAACGTCATTTATATGATAATGTGAACGTAGAGAATAAACTTTTTATACTTGTTTTTGTACAAATATATATAAGAACAATTTACTATAAACAAAAGATATTTTAATAAAAATCATGTAAATATAGCTACACTATACAACACTATACTATATACTAGTGGTTCCCAGCCTTTTTAAAACTTATTTTCAACTTCCTTAACATATTCCACAGCCCACTGCAATTTTTTATGAACCCGCTTATTGTGGTTTACTTACTCGGACACAAGACTGTTAAGCCTAACTGTCTTTTTTGAATAAGATAAAGATGATTTGATTAAACATATATGTTCATAACAGATAGAGTGTCAGAATAGGCAGAGTGTCTTCAGACTAGACCTATGCAGTGCCAATTTTGCAACACAGGTTTATTGGGATAATGTGCCCATGGCTACATTTTTGAGAACCAAAAAATATGGGCTCACGGGTACATATGGTTGCATTGTGTGTGTAAAATTAATGCTATGGAGTAGTACTCCACTCACTGCTTACCTTTTTATGAATGGCTTTTCCAGTTGGCTGGTTTGCTCGGTAGCTTGTAATGCAAAGCTAAGCAGACCTGAGGTTAGAGTCCGGTAAAGGATGATTCCAGAAACCAGGTAAAATGAAACCCAAAAAAGGAAGTGAAATCGTGGTAAAAGCACACAGCTTTTTAATTTTTTTTGCAGTGTCAAAAGCAGTTTTAGGTTTAGGGAAGAGAGTGGGTGGGTCAGTTGATATCAAACAGAAATATTATGCATGACAATGGATGCATGCGAGAAGGACGTTGAGATTAGCAGAAATGTGCACAACCGCACCAGTAAGGTGTTTGAGATTGTCAAAAATGTACACGGTGGCCTCTGGTAGATTTGTGAAATCAAAAACTGCAAGAACATATAGCCCAGAGTATTTCTTGGTTCTCGAAAATGTAGCCCTGGGCACAAATCTCCAATGAGCCTTGGTTGGATTTTTCTGTAACTGAACCCATTGACAACATTATTCAGAAAAAAAAATGTTAACAGGTTGTAATTAAACCAATCAGTGAAATCAAATAGTGAATAGAGTTAAATTGTATCAGTTATTTTGCATAATTATACATCAAATTATGACTATACGATTGTACATTTATTAACAATTTTTTCATGAATAACAGCTGGCAGCCCCACTGCAATACTATCTTGGTCGTAGCCCACAGGTTGAAAACCATTGTACTATAGATTTAGAGACAGCAGTTAAAAAAAAAAAAAAAAAAACTTTACCACTTCAACAAATGATATATAAGCAGGGGGACGGCTTTCACTTCTTCCCTTTTCTGCTCCTTTATGAAGTGCAGTATTGGCAACTTTTGTTCCTTTTACATATATTTACAGAGATAAATGATTAAGGAATAAAGTTTTATTTTCATGCAGTTCTTTGCACAACACCAAATAAATATCACAGTGATGTGATTTATGATGGCATATGTTTGTCTCAACTCTCTATGTCCATATAGATGACTTTTCTTGTAACAGTAGTTTGCTCGGTAGCTCATTTTGTCCAGTGTTGTACTTATGATGCAGAGTGCTTGGGTTGAAGTCTGGTGAAGTAAAATCAAGGTAAAACTATGTGATCGCAGTGCACTTATTTCTTTTGTTTGATTTTGAAAACACTATTGGTTGGGTTT
This sequence comes from Danio choprae, assembly GCA_903798125.1. NCBI lineage: Eukaryota > Metazoa > Chordata > Actinopteri > Cypriniformes > Danionidae > Danio > Danio choprae. The sequence goes on along the minus strand of CAIGQW010055033.1, from coordinate 1,101,340 downwards.
AGGGAATGGTTTAGGTCAGTGGTTCGCTATGTGATCTGATCCTTCTCATGGACATGTACAAGGAGGATGTTTCTGAAATGTACAATCTGTATTTCAGATTCAACAACCTTTGATGTTGAAAACTTTGAGGTTGAAAACTTTGAAAAAGTGACTTTTATTGACATTTTTAATAGTTTGAAGTAATATATTGTCAATGTTGGTGTTGTAAATTATGTTACAAAAACTACTTTTTCTGTTATTTTACAGATTAATTTCTACATATTATTATTCTTATACAATACACTTCCATGACCCCAGATTAATAAAGGGACTAAGCCGAAATGAAAATGAATGAATGAATGAATACACTTCCATTTGTTAAACTGCAGAGTTGAATTTTTAACATCAAATGTCTACAGAGCAGAGACAAAAGTGCCATAATGCAACTCATAACCATGAATAAACGAAAAACACCTGTCAATCATAAAAATGGAAACTTATTTTTTTTTATATTGCACGCAGAACAACATATTTAACGTGTTACTGAAGGCTGAAAACACAAATTACCAATGAGTCTGATTAGCCATTTATGTTGCACTTTGACCTTTGAAACTTTGGAGACCTTTTACATTCAAACCAGCTTCATTACACAATATCTGCATGGGGATATTATAATGGAGCCCTTTAATGGAAAAATGTAATCTTAAAATTGGTCAGATTCAACCAAAATATATTCACTACATGTTTTTCATATTTTCAAACCACACAGCATACTATAAGTAAAATAAACCATGAAAATGTAAGTAAATATAAGCACTAGTGCAGCACATTAGGGTTCATGGTGATTAACTACAACTTCAGGCGTTAATGGCATATCAAGCTCAACAGTAACATCTCATTTGCATATAAATGTCTCAGTTTAGTGCCGAAACGAATGTTTAACAAAATATGTGTGCATGCTTTAGGGCATTATGTACTTATTTGCCTTGATTTTTGCACATTTTTATATTGTTTTCTTGCCTGAAGTGCACAGTCTGCAGGAAAAGTATATGCCTAGAGCAGTGAGCCTTGTGTAACTCCCAATTATGTTTAGCTACATTTTTGTTATCCTGCATTTATAATCTGCTAATACCTGCAGTGCTACTTTCCTTACACTCTTTCATTTGCGTTATTTGTCTGTTTATTTCGATATGTGTTTGTTTGTGTGTGTGTTTGCGATTTAGACAGAGAGAGACAGAGAGTGATTAATTGATGCAGAAACCCCACAGTCTCTGTTTATTTGCCAAATTGTAATTACAATGTTGTGGCTTTAGAAGTCTATATAGTTGTTCCCAGTTGTTCTATACTTAGAAATATGCTGAAATTGCTCTATACCCCCCATCTTATGTAACTTCTGAATATGACACTGGCGTGTTAGACTGTGACAGAGATTACTGGGTTGTGGCATTTTTGCATTAGTCATGCATTTCAACTCAAAACATTGCTGAAAATGTGTTGCCGGGGCTTGGATGAATTACACATATGTCAAGATTATTATTTTGTTCCCTATGCTAAATATATCAAATTCTCTAAAAGATGTAAAAGGTGTAAAAGTCACAGCCACACAGTTAAAAAGTTATATTGCATGTATTTAAACATGTAATATACATTAACAAATGAACATTGAGGGGAAATATGCATACAGTTTAAGGCAAAATTATTAGCCCTCCTGTGAATTTGTTTTTCTTTCTCAAATATTTTCCACCAGATGTTTAACCAACATATGCTCATTCTGAAATGTAGCCATATGTACATTTCAGGAGATCACAAATTATGTAGCAGGAGCTACGTATGACTGCATTTCATCTTTAAAACGAATGATACGGGGCAGTATGACACCGTTCCTTTTCTTGCTCACTAGCTGACCGCTTAGCTCCTTATGGATGGCTTTTCCGAGTTGAGTTTAGGGAAGGGGGTGGGCGGGCAAATCGGTGCTTTTTAAAACACTGTTGGTTGGGTTTAGGGAAGGAGGAGGGTGGGGGGATCGGTCAGTTGGTCAGTCAGTAAGTCAGTCAGCCGACATCGGTCTCTGGTGGATTCACACAAGGACAGCAGGCGCAAATGGCATTCGTGAGAGAACGTACACAGTGGCCTCTGGTGCATTTGCGAAAACAAAAACTGCAAAAAACATAGCTCCTGGGACGTATTTTGCTCTCTCCAGAAATGTATGTAGGGGTACGTAATCAGAATGAGCCTGGGTTGCTTATTTCATTTATTTTGGCAGGAATAAAAGCAGTTTTACATTTCTTAAAACATTTTTAAGGTCAATATTTTTTGCCTCCTTAATAATTATTTTCTTTTTTTTTTTTTTGATCTACAGAACAAACCACTGTTATCCAATAATTGGCTAATTAACAGAAAAATCTGTCATCATGACAAAAAATAAATAAATTAGTTATTAGAAATTAAAAGTGTTATGTTTAAAAATATGTTGAAAAGGTTTTCTACTGATAGAAAACATATTAATATTTTAACATCACACTCCTACAGGTGATATTTTCCATATTGTTTCTAATAAAGATCTAGTGCACATATATTACCCAAAAAGATACATCTTTGGCAATATCGGTTGTTTCTGCTCATCATTATGTTTTGTGTTATCATTCAAGACAGATAGCGTGTCTAAAAGTGTCTAAACAACTGAGACTGCTGTTCCACCTGCCAACAAGCACTGACTGCAATGCTCTTGTGCTTCTTTAGGGCACGTGATGAGTGTGTCGTCCCAGAGGATGGAGAGAGCATGTAACATCACTGACTGCAGACACTCAGATCCTCAGCCATGTCTATCTAAGCGTCCAGACATGCTATTAGTGGAGGCAGTGCAAATTGATTCACTGACTCATTACAGCGTGGAGGAATCTCCTGAAGACTTTTAATTACGTTCTGAGAAATGCCTCTGGTCTTTAGCTTTCGGTCAATATGGTAGGCTACCTAAGAATGGAACTGCACTGACTGTATAGGCAAATTGGCTGGTCTTGGAACAGCACCTCATAGGATACATTTACATTTTAAAGGCTTTTTTACACTAAGCGTGAATTAAAAAGTGAATCGCAGACAAACCAATTTTGCATTAAACACGAAACAACTGTTCGCCTATGGCAAACTCGTGCCAGCATAAGTGGCACTGACCATAAAAATGCATTTTCTGGCAGTCTGCCCACTGAGAAACACATCCCGATCTTCTCCAGACTCCTGTGTGTTCATTCATTCATTCATTCATTTTCATTTCGGCTTAGTCCCTTTATTAATCTGGGGTCGCCACAGCGGAATGAACCACCAACTTATCCAGCATATGTTTTACGCAGCGGATGCCCTTCCAGCTGCAACCCATCCCTGGGAAACATCCATACACACCCATTCACACTCATACACTACGGACAATTTAGCTTACCCAATTCACCTGTACCGCATGTCTTTGGACTTGTGGGGGAAACCGGAGCACCCGGAGGAAAACCCACGCCAACACAGGGAGAACATGCAAACTCCACACAGAAACGTCAACTGACCCAGCCGAGGCTCGAACCAGCGACCTTCTTGCTGTGAGGCGAACGTGCTACTCACTGCGCCACTGTGAGGCCACTCCTGTGTGTACGTTCAGTATTTCAATTTAAAGAATGTGTTTTCCTATGGCATTTAAACTAAAATAACTGAACATAAACACAAGAGTCTGAATAAAGAACTCATTTCTTCTGCGTGAAAGGGTCTTTAGTGTTTGGGAATGACAACCATACTTATGGGTCTTGAGACTTGAAAAGTTTTGTTCATACAGCAGTTTACATTTAAAGCTTGAATTCTTTCTATATGAGTGTGCAATGGTAGTCAAGTATATATTCTGTAATAATGGAGATAGTGGCTAATACAATACCAAAGATGTATTTAAAAAAAAAAAAAATTAAATTAGCAAACTAATAAAACACAGCATATTACAACACAATGTCTTTGGTGTGTCTTTAAAACATTTGAGATAATGAAAGTACAGAAGTCAGCAAAATATATAACACTGTAGTGTTTTTGGATAATTTAATGAAAATAAAAATAATATATTGTTCCTTTAACCCAGCCATAGTTCTATCAAATTCAAGATAAAACACAAATGTAACTCAATATGCCAAAATAAATAAATAAATAAATAAATAAATAAATAAATAAATAAATAAATAAATAAATTACTATAATAAAACTATGCATGGTTAATCTTTGTAATGGTAATCCAGCAGATACTTTTAACCAAAACAGCTAAAACTGCATTGTCTCCAGGCATAATTGCAACAATTTAACAATAACGGTAACTCCCAAAAACATGGGCTTGAACTAATCTTCACACCGAATTCAAGATCGTTTTAGTTCACGCATTTCATGAGTAGCTACCGAACCCATGACCTTGGCGTTGCTGAACCAAGCGCGCGCCTCAGTTGAAGCTACATGAAATCTAATAGAGCTTTTCCCATAGCGCAGAAGGTGAGAACAGCAGCTCTTTCAACTTTAGAGGTCGTTTTATCGACAATTTACGGTCTCGACAAAGCAGCTACTCCATTTGAATCCTAATCTAGCAGCGGAGGTTTATGTGCTTCTTTCTTAATCTGCCAAGATAATAAATGACTTCAAATGGATAAAAGCCACAGACACACATATTTCATCCAATCTGTCTGGGCGCTCACTCTTGACGCACACACAAACGCGCGCGCGCGCATAGAGAGAGAGAGGGCGAGAGAGGAGAGGAGAGAGCGAACATCGGGCATTCCCTCACATTCCACTTGACAGATCCGCGCGGAGAAGCTGCTGCTCCTGGAGAGAGTGGAAGAAACACATTTCTCCTCAGCGCCTGAGGAGGATTCATCACGAGACACAATGCAGGTGAGGAATATCGATCACATATCCATTATTTTTGACGGTTGTTTTTTAAAACTAGAAGTAGAAGAAAAAATTATAATAATCGGTGTGGCATCAAGTGGGAATCACTAAAACGCGACAAAATTGAACAACACACTGGCAAAATTACATCCAATATATATCAGCATTCATATTTCTCAATGGTTTCTAGTTCGAGTATTCGATTTCTGAAAGACTGAGTTAATGATAGTTACATAATTTCACTGGAACTGTGTAGCTCGTGCGTCCTCGGAGCGCGAGAGGTCGAGATGTCAGTCATCGCGCCTGCATGAAGTGTCTTAATGTGACATATTTGATGTGTATTATTATACATTATGCATCATTACAGTTCGGGTGGCGATGGTGACTGGCTCTCCACTGCACTTAGAGACCTCTACAGAATAGAGGTTCTTGCGCGCGCTTTGAGTGCCCTTGCAATTTAGTCTGGTGTAATCCTCGAGGGTGAAAAAAATCTCCTCAAACGAAATGACATGCTCTTTTAATGAAGAAGTAAATACGAGGAGTTAGTAGGGTGAAAAGTTGTGCGTAAACATACGTAGGTCGAGTGAGGTCGCGTAAATTTTGAGAGCATTGCGCGCAAGCCTCCAGAGATAAGAGGCTTATTCCCAGATTTGAGATTTTTTTTTCTCTCTTTTTTTTGCTTGTTTTTTGTCTGCTGTTGTTTTGGAGGATTCTGGCACACCACAGTTGTTTGAACGTACACTAAACTCCAGTGTGCGTTCATCCTGTAATGACTGTTGATCTGCAGATTGTGCTTTGTACCTCAAGTATTATCTAATATGATGAACGGATGGCTTCGTGCTGTTGACTCATGTTTGTGAGTCAGATGGTTTCAAGCTGATGAGTTTGAACCTTGTGGTGTTTGATGGCTTCTGGCTGCGAGAATCCTTCTCACACGCTGCATGGAAGGTTTGACATTTAAAAGGTTCAATCATTTGTTTATGTCAGCTTTGAAATAATTGCATGGATTAAATCCTGGGCTCACTTTGACAAATGAATGCTTGTTCTCTGGGGAGCAGCAGTCCAGTGTGCTTCCCTAAGGCTTTGATCTGAGATGTAAAACCTAGAGCTGTTCATTGTTTTTTATGATAATGTGCTCTATGATTTCCTGATGTTTAGAGACAGCTGTATTGTTTCCGATGTGTACAGGAAAAGCAATATATTAATATTAAATTCAAGCATGAGTCATCTGGTAGTTTTCAATAGGCTTTTTTTTTGGTCATTTTTAAAATAAAAGCTAAATTTATATTGTTTCCTTCAAAACAAGATTGAAGATAATTAAAAAAAATGACTATTCATCTTTAGAAACAAAATATGAAAAGTTTTGAAGAATGCTCAGGCTGCTGTTTTATATTCAACATAATCATTTGATGCAATACAAAAATAAATAAATAAGAAATAATGAATGAATGAATGAATGAATGAATGAATGAATGAATGAATGAATGAATGAACATCACTGGAACTGCAATGACCACCACTGGGACTGGAGAAAAGCTCTTCCTCTTTAATACATTTTGGTTGATTTCTGAATATAATTGAGTCAAACCCATGCATAAGAGGTCAGATAGCATAAAAAGGACTGAACATTTCAGAAGCCAAATTGAAGGAAGAACAATATTAGTTTAGAGTTTGCTTTGGTGGTTCAAAAACAGCTTGAGTACATCAGGGAAAGGGGTAATAAAAATCTAAATGTTCAAAAACCTTATTTATTTAACCAAATAGTCAGGGTAGTGCAATGCAATGTACAGTAATGCATTAATTTATGCTCACTGCATGAATTGAGTCTTTATAGCCTACATGGAAATATAAATAGCAGCTAAATTTTAATATTTAAGATGGGGAATTGAATGCATGAGGATGATCACATTTGGGGATCCATGGCATCTAAAAAAACTGAAAACCCCTTGTGTAAGAGACCCAGTTTTGGTCACAACTCTCCGTTGCATATGTTCAGACCTGCCAGTTTGACGTCAGTGAAAAACGATCACAGTAATAATTAATAAATATCTTATATTTTTGTTCCTTTAAAGGGATAGTTCACCCAATAGCTAAAATGTGCTGTACTTTACTATCACGACATTCAATAAGTGACTTTGGATTTCTTTAGTACAAAATTAAAGACGTTTTAGCTAAAACCATGATCCTTGGTGATATCAAATGTGCCAGCGCTTTGAGAGAAAAAAAGAGAAAAAAACATGTACAGGCAAAATAGGATTAATAGATGTAATTCCTGAAGATACATTGATGTCTTATGAAGCAAAGCTCTGCAAGAATATGAACCTTAATTACAGCATCATTACATTAATTCACAGCCTCAGCAAGCAGTTCTGAACGTTTTCATGACAGTATAGAGTGCGAGTTCTCTGTCGCATAATGATAAATTTGAAATGCTGGAAAATTCTAAAAAGTATGTCTTCCAATATTGCGACTAACCATGTAATCCTCTTTTATATGTAAGTTTTATATGGGTTGCAACATCCAGGGCAAGCTCAAGTGTCATTTTGACAACAAATGCGTCCTGCCTCTTCACTGTAAACAAACAGAATTATGTGCTCCAGACTGCCATGAACTCAAGACCATTTGTGGAGGCTGTGAAATATGTTGTAAATGTGTGTTGTAAATAATGTTAATTTTCTTGCTCACATAAGTAATGTTCCTTCATAAAACCTCAATGTATCATCAGTAGCTGCTGGTGTTAGTTAAATATTGCCTGTGTGTGTGTGTGTGTGTGTGTGTGTGTGTGTGTGTGTGTGTGTGTGTGTGTGTGTGTGTGTGTGTGTGTGTGTGTGTGTGTGTGTGTGTGTGTGTGTGTGTGTGTGTGTGTGTGTGTGTGTGTGTGTGTGTGTGTGTGTGTGTGTGTGTGTGTGTGTGTGTGTGTGTGTGTGTGTGTGTGTCTTTA
>CAIGQW010055033.1:1063448-1089713 GCA_903798125.1 Danio choprae | reverse complement strand
GGTTCATCAACATACTGTAATAAAAGTCTCAGCAACTTCCAGTTCATGCTAACTTTTTTATATCATCCAGTCAACAAGAAAATTCAAAAGCCAAAATAACAAAAGTCAATTAAACACTAACATCAAATCCAACTTATTTGCAATTATCATATAAATTTTACGTATTGCTGAAAGCAACATTAATAAAAAATATTAATCAAAATCTTTAATCAAAATATTAAGATAATCTTGCTATTGGCTGCTTTTGATTGTACAGTATTTAGTTTTATTTTACTAGGTGGTTAGGTAGAAAACTAAAGATTTTATGAGAAAATTTGTTTCTTTGTTACTCGTAAAATGCAAATGAATGGCTACTACATCCTCCAGAGTCTAAAAATTAAATAAAAATGAAAAACAAAAAATGCATGAAGGCAAAACAAAATTAACACTCATGGCTCCTCAAGATACATTGAGGTCTTATGAAATGATCTGTCTGATGAGCAATAATAGAACAATATTTACAACATTATTATTACCTTTAATCCACAGCCTCAGCAAATGCTCCTGAGTGTGCTTTTTGACATTAATGATATGCTGATTTCACACGCATAATGAAAATAAACAGTAGATGCTCAATAATGGATCAAATTAAAATTACTACAACGTTCTCAAATGCTTATTCCTAACCCCAGATGGTCTGACAGACATGGCAAAAGGCCTGGAGATCTACGGGTAAAGCTTCATCAGCTGCGTGTCACTAATTATGATAAATACGCTACTGTACTTGGATCAATCAAAGAGAGTGTGTCATCTTTTTAAAATCTTCGTCATCTGTAGTCTTTTAACGTAGGTGGACCGACCTGCCGGCTGTTAGCAACAGATGATAAATGGTGCCTGTTCTCCATTGACTGTAACCTGTCCCTGCAGACCCATTATCAACAGACCTGCGCATACCGCTGGGCAGAGACACATTTTTTTTTTTGTGCACAATTCAATAAACAGCGTTCCTCAGAGAGCCATCCTTTGCTTTACATCAAACATCCCTGCGTGGTGATGCGCATGTTTTGCATCATGCATGTTTATGTACACATTATTCATGCATGGAAAAATGTGTGCTTTTTCATATTTATGATCAAACATGAATGATGTTTATGGCTGCACAAACATTAAAATGATGTCCCATGTAGATTTGCACAAATACATACAAAAGTTACAAATTGAATGTACTTGGAAATGTATTTAACCCTCTACCGCATGGCGTTGCCACATGGCAACATGATATTTATATTCATTTCCCTGCCACTGTTTCTTTAAGACAACGTTCTAAATGTTTTGTTGGAAAGAGAAGACCTTAGTTTAGCCAATGATGTGCTTTGTTAAATCACATGACGTGCAGTGTTTTTCTGTGGCGCAATTTCTGTGGCGCAATTTTTATTGTGAGTAGTTGCTGAATGCAAATGAAAACGTCAATAAAAACAAAGGATCAACTCATGTCAGATCCACAAAAAAATCTGAGACATCACCTCCAGTAAGTTATGATAACATATTCACAACTCCAAAAAGTTTTTATCAAATTAGTTTTTGGTAAATCGATCAAATGTCAACACTGTGCAATAGTGGAATATGCAATATTGCAATATGTCAGCTAGCTAGCAAGGTCAGCTTTGAAAACATGTGTAACAATAACAACGTGAATGCTAGTAATATAATGTTGATTGGTCAAATGTTAATGGCATTTGCATTATGGATAAAATCTCATTTTAATGGCAATATGTTTGATTAGATATAAATACAGGGAACAGTGTATTAGTGAGGACCATCATGTTCTATGGTAAGTGAAAAAAGAAAAGGACAGAACTGGCTCTTCCTGCAGACATTTGATAAGAGCAGTGATGGAGACAGTTCAGGTAAGTTAGCTCAGAGACAGATAAGACAGACGTAGTATAGTATATAGTATGATATATAAACATTGTTAGCTAGTAGCTACATTATTCTGATGCATCTTGATATATCAGACTTGTTATTTATTTGTTATAATATTTACTGGAGGAAATATATATATCGACTGTATGTTGTTTACATGATAATACAATATTAGGTTTGTTTTCAATAACATTCAGCAAAAAGAATGGAATAAATAAAAGCTGTTGCAATAACAGTTGTTGGAAAGTATGTATAAGGTGTCATTTATATAAGTTCTGTGTTAAAGCTTATAATACTGCAACACCAATTTAATCAAAACAAACAACATTTCAAACAACAAAATGATTAATTATAAGCAAAGTTCTAATTTAGAAATTTCTAAGTTAGATCCACTATTGGACATTGTTGCCATATGGCAACATATCATAAAGTACCTTAAAAAAATCCCCATTTTTCTTTACAGGACTTCAAGTTAAGCTATTCTAAGAAAAAAGAAAAACAGTAAAAAAATTATACAGGGTGATTCAAAAAGAAGACCACAACTTTCGGGTTGATGTCACTCGAGTGTGTGTCTGGAGGGAGTCATACTGAACATCTATGAACTTGTTTTCTACTGAAAAAAAAACTTTGTTAAGTACTCTTCACATTGATTAATGTGGTTCCATCATGTTTCTTTGATTACATACAGATTTTCAAAGTTCTGGTATTCTTTTTGAATCACCCTGTAGATCTATCATAATGTGTTCATGGAAATACTGGTGTGAGAAATGTTTTTAAATGAGATACTGTCTGTCTGTCTGTCTGTCTGTCTGTCTGTCTGTCTGTCTGTCTGTCTGTCTGTCTATCTATATCACTCTATCTATCTGTCTATCTATCTGCCTATCTATCTGTCTGTGTGTCTGTCTGTCTGTCCCAATTTTTGGTCAAACTATTACAATTAAAACACTAAAACCAAAAAAAGAAACACGTTAAAACCAAATACAAAAAGTGTCAATTCTTTAGGGTTTTCATGTATCAAAACAAGACATAAAATAAAATAAAATATAATTAATTTAATATAATAATAAAATAAGTGTGATTATATATCAATAAGGATATAAACCAAAAAAACAACAATTTACTGTAATAAAAAAAAAATCAAAACATGATTTTCCCCCAAATCATGTAATTTAGACATTACAAAAATTGAACTCATAACAATATACTAGATTGAAAAAGGGTTAATTTTGTAAATATTTATTATATTATCACATGTAACAGTGTTGGTACAATAATTGTGTTACTACAATATCATTTTGATAGATTTTTTTATGGCAAGGTATAGGTGATCTATACATAACCCTCATAATGACCAGTACAATAAATAATGTTAACTCACAACCCATACATTGCCAATACAGTGTAAATAAAGACAGAAAAATAATCTAAAATGGATGAAATCGCTAGGAGCCTTTTATGCATACAAACAAGGTACGCTGCCCAAAACAATTGCTTTCACTGCCCCCCACAGCTCCCTGCAGCGACACACACTCTCATTCAAAATTCACACTCTCACACACACAGTAATAAATAGATGTGCTCCCCTTGCAGACCTGCCACCCAGACATGCATATGGAGCCTCCGTCCACCCACTCACAGATGCACCAGCTCCATAAAGCACAGAGAAACATGCGCTTTCCCTTCCCTCACTCCATCGCCACAAATAGCATCTCCACACCTTCACGCTACATAACACCCCTCTTTTGCTGACTAGAAAGGGTTACTGTAGACCAATGCTTTTCAATCCCAGACTTTGCGCCCCATTGCTCTGTACATTGTGTATGTTTCTTCTATCACTTCAGATGTTTGCTCTATCTAATTAAACTGTAAGTGCCCTTAAAAGTGGACTCCACAGGATACTCCGCCATGACTCCATGACTCATGACTCCATATGTGAATTTAAATTATATTTCTTCACAAAGGTTTATTTTTCAAACTTCACACCAAGGGCATACATTTGCTCTTGACATTGGTGGGGACCTATGAATCTCCACCTACCTCCTTATGTCCACCTTGTTTTATTTTGCTGCCGCCATCCTCATTTGCATGTCACCCACCTCACACACCTAATGCCCGATTCACACGGAGCATCAGCGTCAAGCCTTCCCATTCACTTTGAATGGGTGACGACAACAAGTCTAACTGAATTGTGGATCTTTGATACCCGAGCTCAGACAGTAGCCAATAGCGTTTATATAGTTCAATACTTATTATTGGGGTGGGCAATCACCCAGTTCTTTATAATATATATTCGTGTTTTGTTGTTGAGTTCCAGTCTAATTTCATTGACTGACACTATTACACTATTGAACACCAAGCTGCACACATGCCCTCTGTCAAGCGTTGATGCAGACGCCTAATTTTATACTTGCACCGGAAAATTCCTGCAGTTTTTTTGTTGCTTACATCTGAACGTAGCTACAGACTCTCGCATGACAACAGGGAAAGGCACAGCCTATCGCAATGTCCATACGTATTTGGGGGCAATAGGACTTGAGGAGAGAATGTGATTTAACCCTTTCTTCATGTCTAGGTTAATGTTGACATCGCAATTTTTTTTAAGTGAATTTAAATTATTGGTCAGGACTTTAAATAGTCAGTGGATATTGGTGGGGACACGTCCCCTCCATCTATGCTAATTCTACACCCCTGCTTCACACTTTTCTAGTTAGCGTTGTCTGTGTGTGAAAACACTCCAGGCATTGAAGTTGCACTAATACGTGAATTAAAGTTCTCAAGTGAAGTAAAAGTTTCCCATGGTCAGGGATTAGGAACCAATATCAGTTATAACACAGTTCAGGAATAAAGCTTTCTTCTAATGTACTGGTTTCCAATGTGGGGGTCAGTGGCCAGGAGGTCAAAGGCAATGAGGGCAATATAAAAAATATATTAAGCTATTAGAATTGTGATATTTTATTCTTAAATAACTAAAGACTTAAAAAAAACTGTAGTTAATAGTTAAATTGGGCATCACGGTGGCGCAGTGGGTAGCACGATCGCCTCATAGCAAGAAGGTTGCTGGTTCGAGCCTCGGCTGGGTCAGTCTCTGGGCATTTCTGTGTGGAGTTTGCATGTTCTCCCCATGTTCACGTGGGTTTCCTCCGTGTGCTCCAGTTTCCCCCACAGTCCAAAGACATGTGCTAGGTGAATTGGGTAAGCTAAATTGTCCGTAGTGTATGAGTGTGTATGGGTGTTTCCCAGTGATGGATTGCAGCTGGAAGGGCATCCACTGCGTAAAACATATGCTGGATAAGTTGGCGGTTCATTCTGCTGTGGCAACCCCAGTTTAATAAAGGGACTAAGCCGAAAAGAAAATGAATGAATGAATAGTTAAATTAAAAATCAACACGCAAATAAATTATTATTATTTTTTTTGTGGGCTGGAAAGTTTGGGATCCCCTGTTCTAATGAGCCGGTTATCTGAATCAGGTGTGTTATATAAGACAGTTGTACAAAATATGCATATTTGTCTGTCACAAGGGCTAGAACTTAAAAGCTTCTGTAGATACACCAGCCCATTCTTACATGAACAGATGGATGTCTCTGAAAAGGTCACCACTCCCTTTGTGAGGAGTCAACGATGAGGCATTTCTCCAGAGGCAGGAGTTCGCTGAGGCATCCGAATGTTTGAATTTCCTGAAAGAGGAGAGGAAGCTTTGAAATCAATCTTCTGTTCTAGTCTTTGTCCCCTCCGAATGTTCACCTTGGGAGCAGCAGAGTTTTCTGTTTTCCGTCCAGCTTTTCAATCAGGCTCTTATTTAGGGCAAGCAAAACAACGGCAGCCATCTCTCAATCCAATCAATCAGCGATCGGTTAACAGCAGATCTTCTGGGATTTGAAGTCCACCACTAGGATTTAGAGGCTTTCTGTGTCGATTAATTTGGTCTAATCCTGGAGGACAGAGGGAGAGTGAAATAGACTTGCGCTGAGTGAATGTTTCGTAAGGGGATTTTACAGGTTGGTAAAGCCATTTGGATTGACAAATGCTGCACTACTGTCATTTTCCCCCGTGATTGATTTCAGGGAATTCTGGGAAACTGATTTTAAGTATACAATGTACTATTGATGTCTGGAAGTTCTTATTCTTTCATATACTGGTCTGTAGAAAAACATGCAACACAGGCTCATTCAGTCATACCTGGTCTTTTTTTGTAATCTTTGCTTTTTTATAGTGATTTTCTTTGGTGCTAATATCCAAAACTTCACAAAAAAAGTTGATGTTGGTTTACAAATTGGTTGATGTTGTAGTTATATTTATTTATTTTTATATGTTGTTACAATTAACAACACAAACAGCAGCAGGTATATTTGGGTATTGGGGCTTACAGTAATGTGCAGTTCCAGTTTTTAACCAGTTTTTAACAAATGGTAACAAGTTGTGTTAACTATTAAAAAAGAGTAAGCCTATAAGAAGAAGACATACATGCTGTTAAGCACAAAAACAGAAATCCACCCCTAAGCGTTCAGTGTATTATTGTGGCTATCAAAGCCAAAACCAAACTGCTGCTCGGCCTGTCTTTTTCCAATGTCTTCCTTCACCTTAATTGGTAAATTGCATGATCCTAATTTGCAATACTAGACTTGAAAAGTATAAAAAAGCCCATACCCTCACCCACAGACCCTCCCATCAAAGAAATCAATAAAGTGGTCAAAAATGGACTAAAAATGATTAAAATGTCAGGCATAAATGGGAATGCATACCAAAATGTCAAAAGCCCTTTTTGCGGGATGAAATTCACTGTTGCAGATGATTGCTCCAAATTTTTGTGATGCAAAGTTTTATTGGGACTTTTATAAAAACTAAAAATCACTCTGGTGTTGTACATAAAATTGCTTGTGATTAAAAAAAAGTTTGCTTTTGCCGTATTTCACACAAACCTCTCTAAAATATGCAACATCTGTCTCCCTGTGAAAATGATGTATTATGGTTTAAACTAAAAGTAGGAACAATTCAGTTATATTACATTACATTCATTTTTGTAAAGTCTTACCTTTGCTATTATTTTGGGGTGTATTGAATAATAGAGGATCACAATAAAAAGTCAGAATAGAGAAAAAAAAAAACGCTAATTAAAAAATTGTAGGATTTCGTTTGATTTTGCATCTTATTCACAGAATCTCAAAAAAATAATTAGAAAAAAGTATGCATCTTTAAAATGATATATAATGGCTTTTATTTTATTTTGTGCAAAATATGATTACGGTGATTATCAATTAATGAAGACGTACATCCACATATTTGCTTGCACAGTACTTTGTTTTAACCGAAGAATATTTTTTCACACACACAAAAAAAGCATGATTTCAAAACTTTTTGCATCATTTATATATCTCCAAGTGTCTTTTTTAATTTGCTGGGCATTATATAAAGCATTGTGTTTGATCCAGAGTGCTCAAATACAAGTGGCGTGGCTGTAGCCTAATAGTTATAGGCTGTAGTCTAAGTTCGGGAAGCCTTAAGTTTAGGCTGTAGCCTAAGTTCGAATTCAAATTGTAAATGGGGAAAGTGAATAATCAGGACTCTCTTCCACCCTCAATATCACAGTTGAGGTGAGTCCCTTTAGCCAAGCAAATTGTGGCACGGTCAATTTTCAAAATAGTTCAACTTTTGCCGCTATGTCAACTAATACTTAACGTGTGTCATTGTTATTACTTGGGGTGAAGGTTAAAAACAGTGTAATATGCTGGTGTTTAACTGCATTGCTATAATGATTCTCTGGATTAGGTTTAAGCATATATTCTGTACTCTGGACGAGGCATTATTGATAAGCCGTGGTGAACGTTTTCTTTTCCATCTTGCGCAGAGTATTGGGTCATCGGACCAATCACTGTAGATTAGCATCACGCAAAGGCGGAAAAAATTGAAAAAATTAATCTCTGAACAAATAATATGGAAGTAATTGGGATAATTTGGTAAAAATAAATGCATATTATAAAACAATAAAAGTGTTTTTTGACCTCGCATGCATATCAGCCTGTTGTTTGAGACCCTCAAAACAAAAAATATGACCTTTTATAATGGATAATAGGGGCTTTTAAATCAAGCCAGGCTCATTCTGAAAACGTACCTCTGGATACATTTCTGGAGACCGCGAAATACCTCCCGGGAGGTATGTTTTTTTGCAGTTTTTGTTTTCTCGAATCCACGAGAGGCCGCTGTGTATGCTTTTTGAGATCTCAAATTTCTCTCACGAGTGCCATTTGTACCTGCTGTTCTCG
Source organism: Danio choprae (assembly GCA_903798125.1). Classification (NCBI taxonomy): domain Eukaryota; kingdom Metazoa; phylum Chordata; class Actinopteri; order Cypriniformes; family Danionidae; genus Danio; species Danio choprae. Next base: position 1,081,553 of record CAIGQW010055033.1, on the reverse strand, counting down.
CATTACCCCACCAGAGGCTGCTGTTGACTGACTGTTTGACTGACTGAATGTCTGACTAACCAAACGACCGACCCACCCTCCTCCTTCCCTAAACCCAACCAATTTTATTGATTGACTGCCCACTCACTTCCCTAAACCCAACCAACAATTTTCAAAAGCAATCCAGGAAAAAGAAAAGCCCTTGTCGGATTTTTACCACATTCTTATTTACCTCACATCTACCTCATTTTATTTTTTGGATTCTATTTTTGTCTTACCTGCTTTCTGGAACCGTTCTTCACCAGACTCGAACCCTGTCATCGTGGTCAACTCCTCTCTGATTCTCAAGTCCGCCGACGTACACGGCTAGCTAACAGGACAAACTGGTTACAGAGAGAAAGCCATCCATACGGAGGTAAGCGGTCAGCTGGTAAACGCGAAAAAGAATGTTGTCATACCGCCCCGTAGCGTTCGTTTAAAAAATGAAATGCATCCATACGTACCTCTGGCCACATAATTCGCAGTCTCCAGAAACGTGTATAGGGCTAAGTTTTCAGAATGAGCCTATGTTGCTTTAAATAACCAGGTAGGTGAAGATGATTTTTTTGGGCGTTGCTGAACCGGAATGACTGACGGAGCAGCATGCTTGTTGTGGATCAGAGGGATTATATGAAAGACAGAATTCAACAAGCCAACACTCACATTCTGCTTTTGATATTTAGAGAAACACTGTGTTGCTCTCATGTGGTAACAGATCTCGGGTACACAGAGAACACAGTAAAAAGAGGAACCGAGGCAGTGATGAACAGGAAAGGAGACATGGAGGTTGTTTTTAGGAAAAGCAACACTAGAGGAAACTAGGGAAGAAAGCGAGGAGGAGAAGATGGAGAGATATGGTATCTGACATCAGGCGTAGGAGGACAGCCAGCAAATATGGGAAGGGAGAGATTGACAGGAAAAGATATTGAGCGGGAAAGGCAGATGGAGTTGGAGCAGGTATCAGGAGGAATAATGGATAGAGGAATTATAGCGGAAGATGGAGAGATTATGAATTGCTTTCAGCATTTTTTGTGCGTGCGAGTTTGTCTCTGCGGAAGGAAGAAGAGCACAGTGTATCATTTACAGTATAGAGACTGACGGCAGGGATGGAGAGCAGCAGGTGTGTGAGCTGATTGCGGGGTCTTTCTTTCGTCTCTCTGTCTCGGGAGAGAATGTGCACGGGGTGGTCGCAGCTAAAAATAAACTCCTCTCTGGGACTCATTCTGGAGCTCAAGGGCCCGTCGCTGAAAGCTGCAACAAGTCAGGAGCAGGATGCCAATCAGAGCAAACAGCAATAGACATATTTTGCTGCCCGGGGTGGATTTTCTGTACAGTGACATAACTTTAATGATCATTTAATGATGCATCATTAGAGAAAATAACTAGTTAAACACAATAGTAACATTAGCTGTTTCCATCCTCTTGTTTTCATGCACATTTTGGAATATCACACAAAAAACATAATAGAAATACAATAAATGTAGAAAATATTATTTAAAAATGTACACGCAACTGAGTAGGATAAACTTTTTATTTGAAAAGAAAAAAAAAAGTGCATAAACTACACAACAAAAGACAAAAAAATAGCTCTCATTGGGTTTCGTCTTTGTTTTTTGAGGCAAAGGTTATTTGTTATATTAAAAAAAGCTAAGAGTGGGTTCTCCTACTGTAGCAAATTCCATTTTTCTTTTAGATTTTTGGTGCCAGTTTATCAGAAATTGCCGTTTTCATTCTCTCTTACTGATTGGATGGAAACGGTGCTTTATTCGCAAATGTTTCATGCAATATTCTAGTTTTGCTCATAAGTTAAAGTTGAATCTTTGGATGGAAACCTGTGGTTTGAACCACAGTAGTTTAAATGATTGGACTTATTAATGACATCATGGACAGGTGGTGCCATTACATGTAACTTACGCTAATTAATTGTTTGGCAAATTGATTTTTTGTTAACAGTTAATACTAGATTACATCATTTAGACTTTACAACAGAAAGCCTTTAAAAACATGTTAGCATTTAGTCATTGGTGTACACTTAAATTTTCTAATTGGTGTACACTTTCCTCTTTGAAGTTATATGTGTAGTGCGTTCAATAGCTGTTTCTTCACAACATAAATTCTCTGCTGCACCAACAAGGCACCTGGGATGTATTCCAGAAAGTTAAATTACCATCTGCTGGACCCTAAACTTTGGATTGGTTATCCATGAATCTGCTTACTCAAAGTATATTGGTTCTAAAACCACTCCTGGGAGTAAATTCAGTCAACTCAGAGTATGTTAGTCCTGACACAAAAAGAAAAAAAGTAACTAAGGAAACAGACACCAAAAACAGATGCCACTCTTCTTCTGTCTTCTTCTAATTTAGGACTTTTTTTTTTGTGTGTGTGTGTTTTTTTTCAATGAATCTTTATTTAGGTTTCCTTGTTATGCTATAGGTGGCAAAAGGCATTCTTAATGAATTGGTCAGTCTTAATGAATGAGTCATTGGTCAAACATGCTAAATCATTCAGGAATTAAACGAGATTTATGAGTGATGAATAGAATCATTCACTCAAGCAACTGTTTTAAAAATTCTGAATTCTAAAGGTATACATTTTAAGTCACTGAATCACTCACTGGGCGACACGGTGGCTCAGTGGTTAGCACTGTCGCCTGACAGCAAGAAGGTTGCTGGTACTAGTCCTGGCTGGGTCAGTTGGCATTTCTGTGTAGAGTTTGCATATTCTCCCCATGGTCGCGTGGGTTTCGGGTGCTCTGGTTTCCCTCACACAGTCTGAAGACATGTGATATAGGTGAATTGAATAAACAAAATTGGCCATAGTGTATGTGTGTGAATGAGTGTGTAGGGATGTTTCCCAGTACTGGGTTGCAGCTGGAAGGGCATCTGCTGTGTAAAACATATGCTGGATAAGTTGGAGGTCCATTCTGCTGTGGCAACCCCTGATAAATAAAGGGACTAAGCTGAAAAGAAAATGAATGAATGAAGGAATGAATGAATGAATGAATGAATGAATGAATGAATGAATGCATGAATGAATGATTGACTCACTGAAGTGTCTCATTCAAAAATGCTGAATTATTACGGAGTGAAAAATGTGTTTTCTGAATGAATGACTGAATGATTTAGTCAAGTGTTTTACTGAAAAATAGAAAATAAAAAAAGAGTTTCATGATTGAGTCATTGAATCATTTGTTTAAAAAAAAAAAGAAAAATATTCAGGAACAAACTGAAGTTTTATGAGTGGAACATAAATCATTCACTCAAGCATTTCATAAAAAAATGACAAATTATTAAAGAACAAAAATTATTTAATTAGTGAGTATTTGAATCATTTACTTAAACGTTTAATTCTGGCAGTTGTTTTATAAGTGAATCATTGAATCAGTTGCTCAAGCATTCTATAACACAGTCACAGAATCGTTCAAAATGAAATACCATTGTTTGTTATTTTAATATTTGAAAGTTTGAAACTTTATCGCCACAATGTTTATTACAGTTTATTTCCTAACTATGAGTCTAAAATGTAAGCTTTATACTTTAACATTTGAACTACTAGAACTCTATAACTACAAGAATAGCCGTTGCTAATCATTCAAGATTGTGCCGATTTTAGTTTTTGTCACATCATATTTACATTTGAAGCTTCTATTGAGATTTTAGAAAAAAATAATAATGCTTTTGAAGGTTTGAAAGACATGTCTGAGTAAAGTTAAGCATTTGCTATCAGAAAGTTATATTTTGTTAAGAGAAAGTTGCTAGGCAACAGATGCACCCATTTACAAGAGCACGAGAACAAGTAGCAGACACTGAAATGCATGTCATCAATTTGATCATTATGGCCATTCAAGGTAAAAAATACACAGACTTCTGTTGGGTTGTGTAATTTAAATAAAATAACATCATTTGAATAAAATATACACATTTTTGCAAAAGTCATTGTATTAGTTATATGGGTTCATTAAAGTTATTAAATTACAACATTGGAAAAACTTCTAATTGACTTCCTTTGTAGTTGTAGTGGGGGCCTCACAGTGGCGCAGTGGGTAGCACGTTCGCCTCACAGCAAGAAGTCGCTGGTTCGAGCCTCGGCTGGGTCAGTTGGCGTTTCTGTGTGGAGTTTGCATGTTCTCCCCGTGTTGGCGTGGGTTTCCTCCGGGTGCTCCGGTTTCCCCCACAAGTCCAAAGACATGCAGTACAGGTGAATTGGGTAGACTAAATTGTCCCTAGTGTATGAGTGTGAATGGGTGTGTATGGATGTTTCCCAGAGATGGGTTGCAGCTGGAAGGGCATCCGCTGTGTAAAACATATGCTGGATAAGTTGGCGGTTCATTCCGCTGTGGCGACCCCAGATTAATAAAGGGACTAAGCCGAAATGAAAATGAATGAATGAATGAATGTAGTTGTAGTTACTTACTGAAAGTAAAATCACACTGTCAGCTTGAGATTACAGCCCTCAGTCATTCCAAATACTAAACTGGTTAACTAATAAACAAAAAAGGTCCATATTTCATTTTATAACATGACCAATCCTTTCTAAATAGTTAGCATCAGGACAAGCTCTTATATAACAGTGCAAGTAGTCATTTGCTGTTGTTTAGTTGCCTTTTGGTGTTTGTATGGTGGGTGGTGAACATTTCATGTGTGGTTGAAGAAGCACTTACTGTATATCACAGAGCCCTTGACATGTACTGAATAATTGATTCATCTCGCAACATTCCTTCATCACTTTCTCTCTCTCTCTCTGTCCTTCTTAGTGGTTTAGGAGAAAGTCATAACAGCTCCTTGAAGAGCGAAGCCTTTAGGCTTGTCTTGAGTTAAGAGGCTGCGGTGCATTAAGTTGAAACATAAAAGCCGACCTCATCATTATAAGAGCTACACTGACTGATAACGCCTGGCGGATCTCTTTATCTATAGCCCTCAACCGTCCCCTATTCTTCACCCTCCTCCGTCCAGCTTTAGTTTTTTTTTCTCTTTTTTTGGTGTTACAAATATAAACAAACGGACATGTGGTTACATAAGGGCTGCCGTTTCCTCTCAAGGACATGGGTAAGGGAACCAGATGATCACGACCTTTAATTCCACATGCGCAAACATCAGATTTGCAATGCCTGATTACATCTGATGCAGCATTGCACAGTAATGTCTTCTAAAGGCCATCACTGACCACCCAGATAACCTGATATTAATGTGGTCATTCAAAGAGAAAACATTTTTGCGATTCTACTGCAGTATGTTTTCATTGTTTTTTATGTAAACAAAGCCAGATAGACATCTTTGATTGTTGCATTCGCCTCTTGCATCTGTTGAAGCATATTGTGCATGACTCAGCGCTCTAAAGATGTAGTTATCAAGTTAAAATAGAACAACTTAAAAAAGAATAGAATAGTCCTTTTCTGTTTTGCTTGCTTAAAATATATATTTTCACTAAAAATATATATCTCCTAATTCTAATCCAGTTGCCCTTTTTGTGATTCACAGGCATTTTCAATGTGTGAGCCTGGATCTTATGTTGTAAGGAAATATTTTTGGTAATAAACAAACATACACTGTACTGTATGGGTCAAAATTATTGATGTTTTTTTATGCCAAAAATCATTAGAGCATCATTCATTCATTCATTCATTTTCTTTCAGCTTAGTCTTTATTTCAGAGGTTGCCACAGCGGAATGAACCAGCAACTATTCCGGCATATGTTTTACGCACCGGATGCCCTTCCAGCTGCAACCCAGTACTGGGAAACACCCATACACACTCATTCTCTCTCTCTCTCTCTCTCACACACACACACACACACACACACACATACACTATAGCCAATTTAGTTTATTCAATTCACTTATACCACATGTCTTTGGACTTGTGGGGGAAACTGGAGCACCCGGAGAAAACCCATTCGAACACAGGGAGAACATGCAAACTCCATACAGAAATGCCAACTGACCCAGCCGAGGCTCGAACCAGCGACCTTCTTGCTGTGAGGCGAAACACCTTTATGTAAACACCATAGTGCATTAAAAAAAAGATAATTTTCCTTGAAGAGATTTTTTCAATTTCCAACTTTAAATATATTAAAAAAATCTATATTTCATTATTAACATGCAAAGAGTTCGGATGCAAAAACCTTTAACTGCCAATTAAAAATTTCTTCTAAAATGAATATTTTTCTCAAGCTATTATGTTTATCTCCAGTTATTTCGCTTTAAAGGGACTAAAAAGAATCTATTCTTTGCCATAAATGTAGAAATACTGAAACTACACACAGGAGCCTGAGAAAAAAATGCCCTTTCTAGAAGGAAATTAGAAGAAAAGACGACACTCAGAGTGGTTTGCATCTGAACTTGCATTGCTAAGGACTTCATTTTGGCATCTTTGAAGGTGTTTTTTACCATAATTAGATTTTTTATGACTGTGCCAAAACAAGCATTTGCATGAGAGTATAAAGTTAACACTGCTGGGAAGTTGTTTTCTTCTATCACTTTACAAGTGGAAGGAGAATTTTAAAGTAACATTACAGTCATTTTTGGCACTTCATTTTGTACAAAAACAACAGGTTGTTCTACGCTTCATTTGCCATTATGCCATTTGTACATCATTGCACATGAGCAGTACTTTACTGTTTTGTTTTTTAGTTCAATCAACTAAAAAACAAAACCACCCCTTGTTTACCACCCCTTAAAATCCAATTGCAATTTAATGCGAATCAAGCTCAGTCATTTTTATTAAGGTGTTTACATAAAGGTGTTTCGCCTCACAGCAAGAAGGTCGCTGGTTCGAGCCTCGGCTGGGTCAGTTGGCATTTCTGTGTGGAGTTTGCATGTTCTCCCCGTGTTCGTGCGGGTTTCCTCTAGGTGCTCCGGTTTCCCCCACAAGTCCAAAAAAATTAGCTATAGGTCAATTGGGTAAGCTAAATTATTCGTAGTTTAAGTGTGTGAGTGTTTGGGTGTTTCCCAGTGATGGGTTGCAGCTGGAAGGGCATCCGCTGCGTAAAGCATGTTCTGGATAAGTTGGAGGTTCATTACACAGTGGCGACCACAGATTAATGAATGGAATAAGCTGAAAAGAAAATGAATGATTGAATGAATATTGTTGCATTTAAACATAGCCACTGACTATATACCTCAAGGCTGGTACAGTATATGCAAAGCCAATGGTCAGCTGTTGGGCCATTGGTAAGCATATGTCAGGCTAGTTTGTTTGTCTTCAGCATGTAGACTCAGCCATCGATGAAAGAGAGCTCTCTGATTGGTTGTTAAGCTACGAATCTAACGAAACTAAGCAAACTACACAAGTTATGAGGGAACAGAAAGAAGCCAGCATTCCTTAAATATTAGCCAAAGAAAAAATGGATTATCAGAATATCAGTCATATTTGCGTGAGATAATCCCTCTGTGGTAAGTAAGAAGTACTGAGGAAATGGTAAATAATCACTGCTTTGTTTATGGTTTGTATGTGCAGCACTAATTCTGGTTTCCTTTTGTGAAATGACAGCACGGACTACTGCCACCTGGAGGTTTTGAAAGGTACATTCTTTCACACAGGTGCTAATTGTACGTCTGGTGTTTTCACACACAGCTTTTTGGTTAATAAGACGCAGACACGAGGTGACAACACAGGTGGGTTTTGTCACTGCTAGTTTTTTGACATTAGCTTGGTGTGTCCCGGGGCTTTGTAGAGAAAACAAAACTCTCATGTTCATTTAAATGCCTCATTAACTACTACTTAAGTTCGGCTTTGCACTGCGTAGAATTTAATACATTGTGTTGTTGCTACCTGACATTATTTGGGAGTTAATTTGGTTATTGAATGTGGTTGCCACTTCTGTGAATTACTGAACTGTGTGCACAAAACAGGATTAAGCACTAAAGGAGTCCTGACAACCGAATTTAGCAGCACGTGGCCAGTCACAGCATTTGAGTGGCCGTTTCCATGGTAACAGCGAGTTCTCTGATTGATCTTTTCAAAATTATAGACATTCCATAGAGAAGTATTAAATGTGATTTCAAAAATAAAGGACTCATGTTTGTGAATGCAATACTAATTCTAACGAACATGCATTGAGACATGAATATTTGTTTCTATAGCCCTATACGGTTTCCTTCTAGAGAAAAGTTGGCCCAAGGAGCACTGTTTTTAATGATGCTATAATTGATTAAGTCGTCAGAGAAATGAAAAGCGAACCTCTGGCATGCTCTTAGTCTTAGCTGCGGTTCAGCTCGTGGAAGCAGAATCATGGGTAGAGAGCGTTATGCATGTTTGATGGTGTTTTAATGGAACACACAGTCTTTTCCAGCACTCGGGTCCTGCTCCACATCCACGTGTGGCTCCACTCTCATCAATTATGCAGCTTTACCCAGCATTTAATCTATTTCTGATCAATACTAAGCACTGGTTACAGCTGCAGGTTAAAGAGCACTGTCTTGGGTTTTGGCTCAGAATAGCATATACAACAGGACTGAATTTATTTGCCATTTTAATCTATAAATTAAACAGTATCACTAAAGGTTTTAACAAGGGAATGCTAGTTTAATCTTTCTACTTTACAATTTCACATTTAAAAGAAAGATCTTGTCTTTTTTGTGCAATTTACATACAAATTCTGAATAAAGAATAAATAGAAAAAAATTTATTCATTATTTCTTTTCTAGTGTATAGTACTACTACTGTACATTATATTTGCACTGTGCAGAGGGTGGTGATTTTCTGTATGCTTAGAATACCCTAAAGACCTAATTTATTTGAATAAATGTGCAGTAAACATTTTTTAAATCTTCTATATACTTCATAGCAGGGCTTAAAATTAATACTCACCACGCACTACTGTAAGTAAAAAAAAAAATTATGAAATAATGTTACCAGCCAGTTGGCTAATATATATATATTAACAATTCATGTGAACATGATATTGTTTAGAGCAATTATCAAGTTGCAGAGATAGAGGGTTTATAAAATGCAATGTGCCAAAGATATTTTTTAGTATAAGGGCAGAAATGGTTTCATTATATGTTTGTTTGTTTTTTTCGGCACATCAGCTGTTTAACTCAAGTGGATTTAATCTTACTTATGAGGAAATTTTGGCTAAATGTAATATTCTTATATGAATTTGCAATTGTGTTTGGCATAATTTCTTTTAAAAATATGGAAATTATTTACAAAGCAAAAATAAAAGAGATTAGATTAGATTAGATTAGATTAGATTAGATTAGATTAGATTAGATAAGAGTTTATATATTTTATATATTTCCAAATGTTATTGCATATGGAAATCAATTTGTCAGTGACATACATTTGAAAACATTAAATGAATAAAAAATGTGGCTTCTACCAAATTGTTTTCTTTTAACAATTAACAGTAACAGACAGTAATTAATTTATATTGGCACTGCCCCTGATGTGTAATCTTTGTTATGGCAAAATGTAATTTTTATTATTGTTGGAAATGTTGAGCAAATACAAAGAGAAAAGCAAGACCATGTTTATTTTGTTTTATTTTTTTGTGGCTGAATTTCATTTAAAATTATTCATTCATTCATTCATTTTATTTTCGGCTTAGTCCCTTTATTAATCTGGGGTCGCCACAGTGGAATGAACCACCAACTTATCCAGCATATGTTTTACGCAGCGGATGCCCTTCCAGTTGCAACCCATCACTGGGAAACATCCACACACATTCATTCACACACATACACTATGGACAATTTAGCCTACCCAATTCACCTATATCGCATGTCTTTGGACTTGTTGGGGAAACCGGAGCACCAGGAGGAAACCCACGCAAACACAGGGAGAACATGCAAACTCCACACAGAAATGCCAACTGACCCAGCCTAGGCTCGAACCAGAGACCTTCTTGCTGTGAGGTGATTGTGCTACCCACTGTGCCACCGTGCAGCCTTCATTTAAAATTAATCTATTCAAAAGTATATATTTTCAGTAAACACAACATCCTTAATAGTATTATAGTGAAGTGCTATACATATTTAAGTTAGTTTTAGGCCCTGCTCTTTTACATTTGTCATTGTACTTTTTCTTTTTTTACTTTTTACTTTGTTTTCTTTTTTTTTTTTCAAAATAGTTTCCATTCGGTGCTGCATGAGGCATGATTGTCTGTCTGAGGTGCAGTTTTTATTTACATCCAAGTGGTTTTGTGAGTGGATTGCGGTTGTTCAGTTCATGTTTTTAATGGTGATCTAATGCAAAGATCTTTTGTCTGAATAGAAGAGTCTCCCTCCGGCTTTAATTATACAGTCCACTCTCTAACTGCTTTTCTGGCATTAAATGCTAAACAAGGACAGGCTTTGTGTGTTTGCACATGTATTGAATGGAGGAGTGGCTGAAAGCTGTGTGCATTTGTTGAGCAAACATATAAAGGTTAAATGAGTGTAATGTTTTCTAAAGAAAATGAGATGAGGTGCACAACTTGATGCTAGGTTTTTGTGGCGGGTTCCCTGCTTAGCACTATTAGTGTTGCTTTTTTTATCAGCAGTTACAGCTTTTTGAATGAAGCTTCTAGGTGAACATGTTCTTGTTCATCCCCATGCAATGACTCATGTTTTTGTTCATTAATGTGAGAGTAAATAGCAAAGAGCATTTTGTTAGTTGGATGCTCTGAATGAATATCTTGGCACAAATGAGCAAGTCACTGTTTTGCGTTTGCAAAAAAAAGCTGAATGGATGAACTTGATCATGAACTAGCTCAGTTTCCTTGTTCCATGACCTGCATTTGAACTAAATGAATGAATGTGGTTAGCACTGTCGCCTCACAGCAAGAAGATTGCTGGTTCGAGTCCCGCCTGGGCCAGTTGGCATTTTTGTGTGGCGTTTGCATGTTCTCCCCGTGTTTGTGTGGGTTTCCTCCCCAGTTTCCCCCACAGTCCGAAGACATGCAGTGTTGGTGAATTGGATGAACTAAATTGGTAGTGTATGAGTGTATGTGCAAATGCGAGAGTATATGGATGTTTGCAGCTGGAAGGAATCTGCTTCGTAAAACATATGCTGAAATAGTTGCCGGTTCATTCCGCTGACAACCGCTGATAAATAAGGGACTACGCCAAAGGAGAATGAATGAATGAATGAATCAATCAATCAATCAATCAATCAATCAATCTTACCAAACAGGTTTTCGCAGCGATACTATAGAAAGACAATATTTGGTTCTTCAAAGACCCTTTAAAAGTGTGAATTTAAAGTTGGAGATAAAAAAACAGTCCAATAGACAATCAAGACAGAAAGGATTATCAAGAAATGTAAGTCTAGTAAACAGACAGCAGATTAGGCAAGACAATTATACAATTGAGAAGCCCTGTGAGCATATGTAATTACATAAAAGCCTATGGAAGACAAGCACGCCTGCACCCTTTGCCAGAAAAAGAGGTCAATGGAGGAGATCTTTCACTATCAAGTCAAGTCACTTGTATTTCTTTAACGGTTTATACAATGTAGACTGTGTCAAAGCTGCTTTACATAAATGAACAAGAAAAGGACAAAAAGCCATAACAATATTTCAGTTTGTAGGACACATTCAGCTTATCAGGCAGGCAGAAGGCTAGCGGTAGAATTGTGGTGTAGTTCTTACTCAGTTCAAAGCTGATTCAGTTCAGTTTAATATAAGTGCCATATTTGGAGGATGAAGAGAGCAGCTCCACTGACTCCAACTACAAAGCTAGAGGAGACAGTGGCAAGAAACCAAAACACCAATTGACAGAAATTGAGAACAAACCTTGGGAGAAAAACAGTTTTTTTATGGGACCAGTTCTCCTCTGGCTAAATGGTTAAGAGGCAGTCTAAAAATATCAGTGGCCTTGAGAAGGATGGATGTGCACCATGGTGCAGCACGGTCTTCCTCTGTGCATGACAACCATCTGCTCTGGATATGGACCGGATCCAAGATAATGTGAACCTCCGAGATAATTATAACATTCTTCTTACAGTGTCTTTTTGGGAAGTGTTCCCTTTTCTGGTTGCAGAAGCAGCCTAACAAAGCCTTACAGGTCTTTCATTTTTAAGTTTTGTGTTGTGTGTGTGTATGCTAGTGCAAAGAGATCTTAAATTTAGGTTTAAGCCAGTGGTTCACAATTCCAGTCCTCGGGCCTTATGTCTTTCTTATTTGACACACAAGGATCAGTTCATGGATCTCCCTGTTAACGAGCTGATGATCTGATGGTAGGGATAGGAGGGGGGGTGGGAGTGAGTGAGTGACTTGTTTTGCTACTATTGATTATTTCCAATTGTCAGAACAATACTTTAATGGTGCGGCTCCATCTATCCCATCATCAGTTATGTGGTTGTCCCTCCTCCACACACACCAGAGCAGGCCAACAGAGACAGAGTCAGATGAAAAATGCTTCAGTGAGGGTGTACTCACACTATGTACAGTTGTCTTGAACTGTGCCAAAGCACGCTTGTCCCCCCTCCGCACGCTTGTCCCCCCTCCCCTCTCCCTCGATGGCCTGCACTCACATTGCATGCGAGCCGGAGCACGCTTCCGTCATCAATGATGCGACTGTTTGCTTAAACAGGAAGAGAAGCGCCCTCGCATAGCACAGTGGATATTGCTTTAGTTATATCGTTTTGTTTTATTTTTAGTCGTTTGGGATGCAGTGACACACAGTCAAATATTTTGCCGAACAGATTCACCAATTTTGACGCTCATAAGTTCATAAAAGTCTTTGTGCTGCAGGTATTAGGAGGTTTGCTGAAAGTGCAGCTGACGTGCAGTGAGGGGTTTATATCTTTAATAAACTATGACAGTTCATGTTCATTGAAAAGTACGAATGATTAATAAATTCATATGAAACAATCCCTTAAAAGTGACGTCGCATCTTCAGTTTCGGGCTCAGGCATGCTTTGCACTCACACTACAAGCATACCGCGCCAAAGCCCAACCGAATTGCGCTCTGGCACACCTCTTCCAACCGGGCCAGGGCTGGCCAACTGAACTACGCCTGGGCTCAATTCGGAGCACTCACACTTGTCAAACGAACCGGGAAACGCACTCAGGCACGGTTCAGATAGCCTAGTGTGAGTAAGCCCTGAGTTTAATTGCAAATTATATTACAATTATAAAATGCTGCATTTTATTGTCAGTAACAATAATGGCGTTGTAACAGGGAAACAGTAACTTACTTGATTACCCGCTAAAGAAAAAAAGTAACGCCATTTATTTATTATTACCATCACTGAGTTTTACAGATGCTTCAAATGACAGTTTGCTCTTAAAACTATGCTAAATAAACTGCTTTTGTGAGACAACTGCTTATCGTTTTGGGAATCAGCAGCTTATCAGATATTCTTAAAACTTTATTGGCTAGTCTTCAAAATGTTTGCTCTTAAAAGTTTTGGATTAAGTGTACACCAGAAAAAAAATGGCATTTTGTTAGAAAAGTCAATGGCAATGGACAATAGACAGGGACACTGAGGCAAGCCAGGCAGCTATGGCAGAGCAGGAGCCATCGTGACAGGAGAACAAGCAATAACACAAAGCCAGCAGAAGAGGAGGAACAGGAGCCCACCGTTGTTGAGCGCAGTACCACTACAGTGGTGCAGGTACTGTAGAGCTGGAGACCACTTCCATGGAAGTGCATCTCTCCGCATCCATTCTTCCATTCTTTCCTGTGGCCTCTTGGGATAGTAAAGTGTACACTGCATGCACACTTCAAAATCTCTCCAATAATATAAGGTCATCCAGGTACATTTATGAATTATCTATGAGCACTATATGAATTTGAGCTTGGCATATGTACTGTTCTTTGCATACTATACAGTAGGGAAGTATGCAATTCGAATTCACCATATCTCTGAAACAAACAGCAAGTAAATGTTGAAAGAACGGGGATGATTTCAGTTTTTGGGAGTGAGCTCCCTCTGGTGGTTGGATGAATTAGTATCTGGCTGTTGACAAACAGGTGTAGGACTATTGCAGGTAGGAGGATGGATTGAACAATAACCAACATATTTAATCACATTAGATTCCTGTTATTATTTTTATAGTGAGAAAAAGAGGAATATTCTTAAGTATAGGCATAATAGATAAGTAAAGTACAATTTAAACTTCACCCATTGGCTAACTATATTGCATTAAAATTAACTTTATATTTTCTTTCTCTGTTACTCTTTTTCATTCCTCTCACTCCTTTTCTCTGCTCTCTCTCACTCTCTTTCTTTCTCTCCCTCCCCAATGAAATGCACAGAAATAGCTATGCTAATTTCACCCCTTCCGAAATGGTTTCATACCATCTTTATATCTTCCAATAACCCTCCATTCGCTCCATCATTTCCCCTCTCCTCTGTTTTTCTTCACTCCTCCGCTCTCTCTTCCCCTTCTTTTATTGTATTTTGTGGCTCATTATGCTAATTGGCGTCAGTGTATCTAAGAACAAAATCCGGTGGTGGTTGATTTTTATTCTTTATTTTACTCATTATCTGTTATGCCACTCTCTCTTTCTCTCTCTCTCTCTCGCTCTCTCTCTCTCTCTCTCTCTCTCTCTCTCTCTCTCTACTTTTCTATTTATATCTCAGCATGGTGAGAGTGTTTGGTCAGAACGTTTACACTACTCTATTTGCCTCCCCTTTTTATCCATATTTCTCATCCTTGTTCCATTCCCTTATGAAAATCAAAAGTACCTCCTGCTTTTATTTATCTAATCATCTCAATTGCAAAAAGACATTTTTCACATTCTGTCCATTTTCAGTGGTCATTGGAGTCCTCAAACTCTGTTAGATCAATAATCAGTGTTGCATTATGGTTGTGTTTGTGTGCAAACATGTACGCATGTTCATGTCTTGACAGCATGACTCTGTGTGTGATGTGTGTGGGGGGTGATGAAGAGCAAGTCAGACAGTGTCAATTAGAGGGATCAAGAGAGATTATCTTTGGCAAGTCGTACTACGATTATCCCACGGCTGAGGCATCATGGGAAGGTCTGGGAAAAAAATGAACTGAGTGGATGGAGCTGCAGAAAGCTCTGAATGGCCCACACATTTTTGCCTCTCTTGACGATTGTCTCATATTAGATTCAGATGAGCTTTGTTGGCACGACTGTGTATTGCAAAATGTTGCCAGATCAGAATATTAAGCAATACCTGACACCAACATTGCTAATAATAATCACAAATGAGCATTAATTTAGCATTAGAATAATTTCTAAAGGATCAGGTGAGACTAAAGATTTGATTCTGAATATTAAACTTTGCAATCATTGGAAACAAATGTTAATTATTGATGTAAATATAAAAGTACCATAAATATAATAAAAGAAATGTTAAAATTGTACTGAGCTCAAACTTTCAAATAGTAGTGTATAAACCTACTATACAATAAAAAAGAATAACATATATGACATTCTACCAGAAACGTACATTATCTGTCCCTGAAATAAAAACATAAACACAGTGAATTAAAGTATTTCATCCCAAACATTTCTAAAATGGGCTGATGGTTGATTTCTGTCAGTTGTTGTGTAAAGGAATATGTCATTCATTTGATTCTCAGATTTTTTTTCTTTATTAAAAACACTTTATAAGTTTACAAACCCTGTCATTGTCCTTGTCCTCAGCCCAACTGACCCTACAGCTTTAATAGTTTTGTTTTGCTAAAAACTGTTATTTAGAGAAAAAATAAATTCAGAAATAGCAAGTTTAAGTTGTTATCATTCAC
Source organism: Danio choprae (assembly GCA_903798125.1). Lineage (NCBI taxonomy): Eukaryota > Metazoa > Chordata > Actinopteri > Cypriniformes > Danionidae > Danio > Danio choprae. The sequence continues at coordinate 1,065,884 of CAIGQW010055033.1, read as the reverse complement.
ATCACATCAATTGATTAAAAACATGAAATTATGAATACATTTTACAAATAAACAATACAAATATATAATACAAATACATTTACAATTGTCCCCATGTTTCTGTCAGTCCTGTCACATTTACATTAAATTTAACATAAAAAATGCGTGAAATACACCTTTAAGGCTATGACTCGGAAGCAGGGGCGCCTATGACAACGGCTTTGAGTGGTGTTGCGGACGTTCACTAGCGTGTCACAGATGTTCAGTGGAGGAGGGGGGTAAGGAGCGTGTCACGGACGTTATTTGATGGAGGAGAAGCTGACAGTGATCAAGGATGAGTTCTAACATTGAATTGTATGATTTTATGCTTGTTTTGCATGATTTTTCGAGTACGACAATACAATGTTGTATTTTAAAACATTTGTGAGGTTCTGTTTGTCTATGAAAAAATAAATATCACATATCTCAGTAGCTTATGTTAAAGACAACATAACAACATAAATATGCAGACTAACTGGTGAAAACAAAGAGAGAGTGAAAGAGAGAGAGAGTTAAACACTCACCAGCCAGTCAGAATCAAGCATTCAAAAGTAATGTAAACTGTAATAATACCCCCAGTACTTCTACTTTACAGTTTTAGTTTTTTTATAAATACTTCTTTTACAAAACATAAAAAACTTTTACATCCCCCAAATTGTGAACGACAGGGTAAGTTATTATGATCAAAAAACAAATATATTAAGATACAGAGCAAACACATGAACAAGTTAAAAAATACTAATAATATCGGTAAGAAAGTTCTTTCACATTTGCATGCTCTCTGTAAGATTGGCTCCCTCACCAGATGGGAAAGGATCTGAATCGTGTTACGCTTTAATTCAGCAGAACGAATGTGAAGCAAATGTGTCTCTTTATTCTAAATCTAAGTCGTCCTAATACCTAATTTGCCATTTTTATCAGGCACCCAGTCATTAATCCCGACGACACTTTTAATTCGTTCTTCTTAGACTTTATGTGGGGAGAGCAGCGGCTCTTCCATTTTTAATTTAGCCGATTACACTCACTGTCAGGATTGCGCGGCTGACTGATGTGTCATTTTCTTTGACAGTCTCTCTCTCTTTCTCTCCTGGTATTTAGCTCTGCTTCGAGCAATTGTGTTTCGACCCAGCTCATGCTGCTCAGCATTTACAGCAAGGCCCAAACCAACCTTTCCCTGAGAGCCAAATCGATGTCTGTGTTTATCTCTATAAAAGCCCTCTCAGGATGATGACGGGCTTCTTTGTGAGTTCATGAAGAGCGAGGCGGCTCTCCAACCTCTACCTGCCATTGCTTTTCTGTGCGCATGTAAAAGAGGCTTTTGTCCTGCCGCTTCCTGCTCGCTCGCTCTCTGCCGATCTTTTATTGATGGGGTTTTTATAGAGTTAGAGTCTGAATAATTGAGTGCTGGGAGACGAATGAGCTGCGCAGGAATGAGGTGAAGTACAGTACATGTCAGGGGGATTCCTTTAGTAAACAAGACCTGTCCTGGATGTTTTTAAGCGTGTCGGCGACAGCTGTTTCAGTCACTTGAGGCATGGCTTAATCTGAGCTGGAATTACTAGGAACGGCTTCTTATACCTTATAGCAAATGTTTATCCGATCACTTCTGTATATATTTGGTCCAGTCCAGGTTTTGTTGGTTACTGTAGAGGGTGGGTTGCAATAACTCTTGGGAACGGTGAAATGCCACATTGTCACATTTGGTTGCTCAAATGTGGGTATTTCTCCTTATTTTCTCTTTATTTTTTTACCTGGCAAAGGTCATTCTGAAGTATAACAGGGTGTTCAGTATTTACGTTCCCATTGCAGGTTCTTCTGGTCACTGTTCTTCTGTAAGAAATATTTCAACAGTGCAAGTGTAGTAATATTGATCATTTCATGCTGAACTGATGCGCAGATAATCGTGAGTTGATGTATGACTCATGAAGAACTAAACCGTTCATTAATCATTATCCTACCAGCAACTAATAAAAAGTCTATTTGATTAATAGATTGTCATTTTCACTTTCAAGTCATTTTCACTTTCAATTAAGATGCCAGTACATTTTTTTTTTACCAAGGTGGCTTGTGAGAACATTACTGTATTACTAAACGACCAGATCAAAGTGATTTAAAATAATGTCAAAGAAGCCAAAGATTTCAAAAACTAAGAACTAAGATCTGTCAAAATATCAGTTGTTTCTGAAAATGGACACATCCTGCATCTTTCACAAGGTAAATCAGAAGTGGTCACACTATGTTTTAACTTTTCTTGTTACAATTCTTGTTATTAAAAAAAAAGACTTTCAGCTCAATAAAGTACCAAATTGCTGCTTGTTAATAGTTATTAAAGCAGTATAGTAGTTGGTATTGGGTAAGTTTAGGAATGGATAAGATATAAGTACTAATAAACAGCCAATATTTTAATAATAAGCAAAC
>CAIGQW010055033.1:1045305-1059742 GCA_903798125.1 Danio choprae | reverse complement strand
GTTTTATTGTATGGGATTTTGGGCCTCACGGTGGCGCAGTGGGTAGCACAATCGCCTCACAGCAAGAAGGTCGCTGGTTCGAGCCTCGGCTGGGTCAGTTGGCATTTCTGTGTGGAGTTTGCATGTTCTCCCCGTGTTTGCGTGGGTTTCCTCCGGATGCTCCAGTTTCCCCCACAAGTCCAAAGACATGCGGTATAGGTGAATTGGGTAGGCTAAATTGTCTGTAGTGTATGTGTGTGGATGTTTCCCAGTGATGGGTTGCAGCTGGAAGGGCATCCGCTGCGTAAAACATATGCTGGATAAGTTGGTGGTTCATTCCGCTGTGGCGACCCCAAATTAATAAAGAGACTAAGCCGAAAAGAAAATAAATGAATGAATGAATGAATGAATGAATGAATGTAAGGGATTTTATCAGAAACTTTGGATTATTTGGAACTTTTTATGCTTTTTACAGGTAATAAAGCTCAAAGAATTACATAATATTTTGACTATACTTCAAAATGTACTTTAAAAAGTTAGATGTTAAAGGGACAGAAGCCCAAAAATGAAAATTTCCTCACACTCAAGTATAAACTTTTATGAATTTCTTTCTTCTGTTGAGCACAAAACAAGATTTTCCAAAGAATATTGGGGAAAAAGCAGCCATTGCCATCCATAGTAGAGACAAAAAAAAATATTGAGTAAATAAATAGCAGAATTTTCATTTTTGAGTGAACTAGCCCTTAAGATATGTCTGAGATTTGCTTTCACGTCTCCATTTGAATGTATAACCCATAATTCCAATAATATGATGATTATAGGATTCTGGTAAAGATTGATATAATCTCTAATGACAGATCATCTTGTGATATAATTTCTGATTATGTCATAGGCTGCCAGCGTGTTGTGATGTCAGTGTGGCTGATGGAACAGCATAGAATTTCACTGCAAAAAAGATTTGACTTGTTTTTCCAGGAAAAGACATACAACATTCTATAAGATTTTAAGTCTTGATTTCTGAAAATATAAAAATAAAAAATCTCCCACTGGGTTCAGATTTATTATTTTATCATTTTTTAATACCTGATTGAAAATGTTTTTTTTATATATATTTATTTTAGAAATCAATGTGTAAAATATTATATTATATTTTGTTTATGATGTGAATGTCTTGATTTTAGAATGTTTTTATATGTGTACTGCAATTCAAGCACAAATAAGGATAAGGGTTTACATAAAAATAAGGATTTTTATGGTTCATCTGTGTCTGTGCAGCAGGCTAAATTTAGATGGCTGATGTGTAACATCATGTCTCATGACAATTTGTCATTTTGTACAGTATGATGTATGGTGCTTTCTTCTCACAAATAAACAGCCTGAGGACTATAAAAGATTCATATACTGTACTGCCATAAACCTCATTTATTCATATCTCCATCACAACAACATGACATCCTCCTGAGTATAAATATATATTGTGTTTATGCTTTAAGGATTTGTATTTAGTTACATCACCACTGTGCTGTATTTTTATTAATGAATGAGACAGTTAGACCAAAGATTGATGTCATTGTTTACTAAACCTTAAATTCAATTTTGTATAATCTTTATATTATGTAATGTAATGTCTATATATACAGTATACAAACAGCTTGAATGTCAGTCATGAGTGAGCAAATAAGTGCTAACATCATTATATTAATATATATTTATATTAATGTACATGGAAGATTTTAAGGCCCTTTTCAGTCAATAGATGCAAAACGAAAAGCTCAAAAATGCAAACCGATGTAAGAAAGGTCATCTTGTGATATCATTTTCTCCATTTTACTCACCTGTGACTTTCTTCTGTGGGACAAAAAATAAAACATTTTGAAGATTGATATGAAAGTCGTTTTGTGATTCATCCCCCAGTGGAGAACCATTGAGTTTTGACTTTACTTGAAGGGGTGCTCGCACGGTGGCGCAGTGGGTAGCACAATCGCCTCACAGAAGAAGGTCGCTGGTTCAAGCCTCGGCTGGGTCAGTTGGCATTTCTGTGTGGAGTTTGCATGTTCTCCCCGTGATCGCGTGGGTTTCCTCCAGGTGCTCCGGTTTCCCCCACAAGTCCAAAGACATGCGGTATAGGTGAATTGGGTAAGCTCAATTGTCCGTAGTGTATGAGTGTGAATGAGAGTGTGTGGATGTTTCCCAGTGATGGGTTAAAGCTGGAAGGGCATCCGCTGCGTAAAACATATGCTGTATAAGTGGGCGGTTCATTCTGCTGTGGTGACCCCAGAATAATAAAGGGACTAAGCCGAAAAGAAAATGAATGAATGAATGAAGGGGTGCTCATAAAACATAAAAACTGTATAATCATGGAATGACACACCATGAGATTTTATGTATGCTTACAACTTTCATTAAGTGTCGTTGACTCAGTTATGACAATTTAAATGCAAAGATGAAATAAACAAAACTTTTCATAAATCTGTCATAAACATGATTGTCATGAAGCCATTATAAACATGCCATGAGTTTTATAACAGCATCGTTAATATTTTTTTTACCTCAACTACAGTGTTACAAGCTGAATTTGTCAATAAAATGTCATTAAATCTTAATGACACTCTTTAAAAACATTTGACAGAGTAATGACACTTTTAATGAGATATTTTAATGACAAATACAGTTTACAAACAAAGTCATCTTTGCATTTAAAATGACATAACTGAGCAAATAAGCATGCATAAAGCATCATAAGTGTGCTTAAAATCTCTTATGAGCACCCCTTCAAGTAAAGTGTTACAGAATTTTCTAAATGTTTTGAAACATAAGTGACGTACTGTAACAAAGCCCAGATTAATTAAATCACGTGACCTTTTAAATTTGATACCGCTGGAACCACTGATTCGGAAAAAAAGTTCTGAAAGGTTTTAAAGCTTCATGAAGCATGCAGTGCTTTGAAAGCAATCATCAATGATAACTAACTTTTTATAAAATGATAAAATAATGCTTTTAAGCAGAAACAATGCCTCACTGTGGTGTGGTGGGTAGCACGTTCGCCTCACAGCAAGAAGGTCGCTGGTTCGAGCCTCGGCTGGGTCAGTTGGCGTTTGCATGTTCTTCCCGTGTTGGCGTGGGTTTCCTCTGGGTGCTCCGGTTTCCTCCACAAGTCCAAAGACATGCGCTATAGGTGAATTGGGCAAGCTAAATTGTCCGTAGTGTATGAGTGTAAATGAGAGTGTGTGGATGTTTCCCAGTGATGGGTTGCAGCTGGAAGGGCATCCGCTGCGTAAAACATATGCTGGATAAGTTAACGGTTCATTCCGCTGTGGCGACCCCAGATTAATAAAGGCACTAAGCCGAAATTAAAATGAATGAATGAATGAATGAAGCAGAAACAATGATGTTGTTTTCAAAAGCTTGCACTTTGAAACCTGTTTTCAAATGTTTGCATTTTCAGCCCCCCCCCCCCACAACTTGTTTTTAGATGAAAATATTTTATTTAACAACCCTAACACTTTAAAAAAAAAAAAAAGAGAGACACATGAATAGTTGTCGTACAAAATCTGTCATCTGAAAGCAGCATTGCCATCTGTTTACATATGTATTATTCACACCCCTGAGCACAATTATGCATCTTCTCTCAAGTACTTCCAACACTTAGTCCATGTCGTAATATTAGCAAGACACAGTCTGCCATGTGCTACTCTCACATTGAGCAGGAGCTGATTTCGCACAAACATTCAAGAAGGTTGCATTAGTTGAGTGAGAAGAAGGATATAAGCTCTTTGCATGATCTGTTTCTCTGTCCCAGGAGGATGGCAAGGTGGTGGATGGCAGTCTGCTGGGTGATGCCAATGGGGTGGAGCCTGGCAGAGGCCGACAGAAGGAGAGCGGCAAATGGCAGAGACCTCGCTTCACACGGAAAGCCCTCATGAGGTGCTGTCTGGTCAAATGGATCATCGCCAGCACTGGACCCAAGGAGCAAGGTGAGGCGGAAAGGGCACAGGAGGAAATTAGGTTTTAGGAAGGCCTGCTGATGGGATATTTCTACATATTTCACGCTCCAGTTCCCTCAGAACAGCCTGCGACATTGTGTGGTGCTTATAATGAAGATTGCATCTATAATGAACCCTTTAGTTTATCTTGGAGTTAAAGTGCTGGAGTTGTGATCATAGTGTCATCTTTATGCGATTGCTGTTTTGATTAGTTTACATTCATGATGATGCTGAAAGGGCTTGAAAGTGCTTTTGTCACCTGCTGAGCTGTTTCAAATGAGTCTTGGCTTGGCGGTTGTTAATGGAGAAATGCGACGCGCTGTAGCAAAAATAAGGAATATAAACTGCGCTGAAGTCAGCTGAAAAAAAGGCAAGTCAATGGAAGAGAAAGGGAGAACGTTGGTGGCATTTTAAGTGGAAATTAATGGCATTTTTAAACATCTGCGCCATAAAAATTTGAGCATATCCTTTTAGCTATACTAGATGATTTGAAGGACATTACTGCAATTGAAAACTTCTCTACTTGCTGCTCTTTTCGCTGCAATGAATTATGACAGTTCCTTTCTGTTAGACAGATAAGTACGGCACTGCAAAATAAAATAAAAAAGCTTTTACTACTTAGAGTTTTTGCCTTGTGCCTTGTTTAAACATTAAAAAATTCTTAAATCAAGAAGCTTTTCCTTGTAAAAAAAAAAAATAGTTGTTTTGCTTTTAGAAATTTTAGGTCAAAATTAAGTGAGTTTTTCCATAAGCTAAATGATCTGCCTGAGGTAAGTAAAATAATCTTATTTCAAATCAAAAATAAGTTTTTTTTTACTTACAATAGCAGATCATTTTGCTTGTTGTAATGTAAAACTTGCTTAATTTTGACTCGTTATTTCAGAAAAGAAAACAATATTTTTACTTGTCTAGAAAATGGACTAGAAACAAGACAAAAACTAAAGCATTTTTGGAATATGGTATTGTGATAGCCCAATACAACTGAAACCTGTTAGACACAGCGTTTAAAGTTACCTATTAGGCCCCTTTTACCAAGATGTAATATACATTTCAGATGGGCTGAGAATGTGGCATAAAAATATAGGTGATTTCCCAGCACAGAATACTCTAAGGATCATTCATTATACCATGTTGTAAATACCCATTTTTGAGCAAAAATGCTCTTTTAATCTGTCTCTTCAAATGCAAAAGAGCTGCTGGTGTCTGTCAAATACACATATGGTTACACATATGGTCACAAAAACACAAGTTTACATAAATGCAGTGAATGTCAGTGAACATAAACAGCTGGAGGAAAAATCATATTTGCATTTTTATTTGCTGAGTGTGTTTCACACAGGTGAGAGGGCTTGATATACCACCTGTAGAAACACTCTTCTCTCTATATGCACCAGACACTTTACTTAAACTCCATCTTACAAGGACTCAATAAGGAAAACGATGTTTACCTGTGTACTGTATTACAAATCATGTTGTCCTACTTGTTTTCTTCAACCTTAAATACCTCTTTTGCACAATATTGTTCTGTAAAAGTACTTATGTTATCAGTCTTATGTTATGTTTATAGTTTTATAGTATATGTATAGATAGTAGTTAGTATCTTACCGCTCCGGTATGTTAGTTATGAATTGGTGTAAAATAGCTCTTGCATTCAGTGTTGTGTTCATATTTATGATTATGTTTATTTATGTAGCACTGTGGGCTTGTGAGACTTTACATTTTACTCCACTGTATCTCCACACATGTAGTGAAATGACAATAAAGTTCAATTTGACTTGACTTGACTTGATCTATGTTAAAATCACAGCAACGTACACTATCAGTGGCGCCAGTTCCACCAAGTTCTACAGATGGTGGTATAATATCAACACCTCATTTGTTAGCTCTGCACATTCATTCATTCATTCATTTTCATTTCGGCTTAGTCCCTTTATTAATCGGGGGTCGCCACAGCGGAATGAACCGCCAACTTATCCAGCATATGTTTTACACAGCGGATGCTCTTGCAGCTGCAACCCATCTCTGGGAAACATCCATACACACCCATTCACACTCATACACTACGCACAATTTAGTCTACCCAATTCACCTGTACCGCATGTCTTTGGACTTGTGGGGGAAACCGGAGGGAGAACATGCAAACTCCACACAGAAACGCCAACTGACCCAGCCGACCTTCTTGCTGTGAGGCGAACGTGCTACCCACTGCGCCACTGTGAGGCCCAGCTCTGCACATGTAATATTAATAAAGATTAAGCTTTAATGCTAAAGTTATCTTAGCAGTGCACATTTAACAGTGGCCTGAGCTGGAATGCAAATTTAATTTAGTTTAATTAACAAAATCAATTTATTCTGTGAAAACTAAACAAACAGCCAAATGTTTAATGCATTTGCAGATCATGTTAACCACAGGCATAGTACCTCACTATCATGGTAAGAAAAATAAATATTGTTTCTTTGTACTGTATTGTTTCTCTATAGAAACTAGGAGGCTAAAAACATTTAGTTTAAATATAAGTGCACAACATGTAATATGTTTTATGTTTTAATAGTAAAACACAATTCAATATAAATAATATTTCTGGTGTTAGATATTCTGGTGTTATCAGTAGGGCTACTATAGTAAATATGTGTTAAATGTTAGTAGTTTGTGGATTAAAACAGCTTCTAAAGGCCATTATACAATAAGTCGATGGTCAGCCATTGTGCATTAGGCCGCTGGTGTCTGTCAGACTAGTTTGTTTGGTGCTTTCAACTCTCATTGGGCTTGCATCAGAGGGAATTTGCCCAATTCTGCATTTAGAGCTTTCACCATCAGTGAAAAGTGCTCTGATTGGCTGTTCAGCTACAATTCAGAGCATGAGAACAAAAACTGAAGTGACAAAACCAAGCAAACAAACAAAAGAAACATTCAAACATTCAATTCAGGCAACACAAAGAAGCCAGCTGACATTTTCTCACATTTCTTGCAAATGATTATCAGACTTATTTCACAAGTGAATCACTCTGTGTTGAGTGAGAATGTGAAAACGATACATTAACGCTTCTTTGTTTACGGTTTGTGTGCAGCACCAGTTCTGGTTTCCATTTGTGGAATGACGATATAGGCTACTGCCACCTGCAGGTTTGTAAAGATACATCTTCTCAGGCAGACGCAGAACATACTTTCTCGTTTCAGTCAGCTGATGTCCATTTAATGTGTTCAAGTGCAGCTTATTTGGTCCAGACGGAGGCGAAAACATAGTCTGTGTTTGTCGCTGCTAGTTCTTTGACTTTGGATTGGTGTGTCCCAGGCTTAACTTCATTGTTGTTGCACAGTGTTTCTGCCGTTTTTAACATCAGTGTTGTTGAGAATGACAACTCTGATATATTTAGATTTAAAATTGTTCAAATTACAGAGGCATGTGTGGTTTGTATCAGCTAACTCAATTATACTGTTGTCAATAGCTGTTTTTCCATCCAAAATTGCCAATTTAACTTATTTGGAAAAACGGAATATTGCATGAATCCATTCCATGTGTTCATGACAATAAATCATCCCTTTCTGGCAAACCAGTGTAATATATCAATAATAAAAGCACTTTTTTGCTTGATCGCAAGTGGAGTAGTAATTTAATTTCAGCTCATGCTTTACTTTATTTTCTTTTTTTAGCCAAGCTGATAAATGTTCAGTATTTCTTGCAAATTTGTTGTCGTTGTTGTTGTTTTGGTTCCTTTGGCTATTTCTCAAATATAATTACTTAGTCAAATTAGTCTTTTGCATGCAGAGAGAATACATGCTCCAGTGTCTACATACTGTACACAGCATCGTCCACCTGCTAAACAACAGCACCTCCACCAGTAAGTGATTCTCCAGGCAGCTGGTAAGCACAGATGTTGGGTCCTGACCTCCAGAGGGTGACATTGATCACACAAACCTCAGCAGAAGTTTCTGTGTTGATCATGGCACAGGGAGCAGGTTCAGGTTAACTTGGTTTTGATCGATCTGTGTTGCCACTCTCTTGAAGTAAGCGAGCCCTCTGTGGGTCATTAATGAGATTGTAGCAAAACTGAGGTTAAAGGCAACCTTCTGGAAAGTGTTCTTGCTCAAAGTTTGTTGCTTTTAATAGTAGTGGCAGCTTTGAATGCTGAAGAATTGGATAGCTTTTATAGAGTGTATTGCCAGTTTTGATAGCTATAATAATCTGGAGCTGATTTTTATGAGGCACATTTGTAGTACCACTTTACACTGCTAATACACTAGTATGTATTATATAATGCTTAACTGATGCAGGCAGCACGGTGGCGCAGTGGGTAGCACAGTTGCCTCACAGCAAGAAGGTCGCTGGTTCGAGCCCTGACTGGGTCAGTTGGCGTTTCTGTGTGGAGTTTGCATGTTCTCTCCGTGTTTGCGTGGGTTTCCGAGTGCTCCGGTTTCCCCCATAAGTCCAAAGACATGCGGTATAGGTGAATTGGGTAAGCTAAATTGTCTGTAGTGTATGTGTGTGAATGGGTGTGTATGGGTTGCAGTTGGAAGGGCATCCGCTATGTAAAACATATGCTGGATAAGTTGGTGGTTCATTCCGCTGTGGTGACCCCAGATTAATAGGGACTAAGCTGAAAAGAAAATGAATGAATGAATTAACTGATGCACAGATAATAATGAGTTTAAGGGGTAGATCTTAAAAAATTTCTGTCACCATTTACTTACCCCGTACTTGCTCCAAACCTGTTTGACGTTCTGTTAAACAGAAAAGAAGATATTTTGAAGAATGTAACAAACCATTGACTTCCATATTATTTGTTTTCCCTGCTATGGAAATTAATGACAGGCTTTCTTCAAAATGTCTTCTTTTGTGTTTGACAGAATAAAGAACCAGAAAGTTTTGAACCACTTGAGGGTGAGCAAATAGTGTGTAAACAGTTATTTTTGGTAAACTATATCTTTAATATAGGATTCATAAATACATGCATTAGCAACAAAATAATTCTATGTGATTCAAAGATCAATAGTAATAAAATAGTAACTATTATTTGTTTAATGTAATTCCATAAAACATATTACATTAATAACGCAAATACATTAATTACCCCAGTAGTCAAAACTGTACTAAATGTAAATGTCCAGTTTTAATTAATCATTAGCTAATTATATGCAAAGGTATCATTATCTTATGACTATAATTGTTGAGGTACACAGCTAATTATAATATGAGGTACTATTAACTAATTGATAAGTAATGCTTCATTGTGATTATGCTTTTTGAATTAGTTAATAATTAGTCATGTGCCTCAACAAGTCACAACATTTCATTTTTAAAGTCATAAAATATGTGCTATGTAATGTTCATTTGGGAGTGATCTGTAAATGAATATTAAATATTGTTTCAAGATTTAATTTAAAGACTTTATGTGTTCAATTTTAGACGTATGTGTTCAAAGTGCAAGAAATATCTTTGTGATTTCTCCATCATTTTTAAATCATTAAATATAAACTTCTCTCTTCGCAAAGTACAGTATGTGATACAAAGGTATGTTTTATTTTTTCCTGTGGGATCTTTAGTGCCAGAGCTGCATGTTTATCTGTTCCTTACAGTGCTCATCTTGTGCCGTCTAGTGGTTATGAAGAGAAAACAAACAAACGGACCTAATGCATTACCTCATATCAAACCCATTTGCTGTACTCATGCTGCAATAATATCACAAGACACAATGCTTTTATAAATGTTTATGAATTTTTAATGAAACGTTTGTCATCCTAATAGCAGCAATTCATAAATAATAAGCATCTGTCATTATGTGATATCGATTCAATTGTTTTTTTTCGCTCTCAAGGCTGCTGAAAGGGTGGAGAGAATCACTTTTAGGAGTGCTGAAAAAGACACTAAAACAGTTTGTGGCACCATTAAAAGAAAGTGGCACTCTAGGCTCAATCTGGAAATCAGAGATTGGCTTGCAAATGGGGAAATGAGAGAGGGCTATAGGAAGAGTGAAAGAAGAGACGACGGATGAGGAGTGTCCCATCAGGCTATAGTGGACTTACATCTACACTGACCCTAATAATTTGGAGTACACCCCATTTTGAAAATGAATATTTTTATCCATTTTTCAGTGAATTTAGAATGTATTTTGGTGCATTTAAACAAAACAGATTTATTAAACAGATATATTTATTAAAATAATATTTTAGTCACCAAACGTATTTAGAAATTGAAAGATAATACAATTAAATTCATGCAAAATATTGCAAAAAATAAAATTACAACCTACAAAATTTTAACAAAATTTTAAATTTGTATTTAATATTTTTTTAGAACCTATAAATTTGGGTGTACTAGTTTTTGGACCGTACTTTAAAGTTATTTTGTTAGATAAGCTCCAGATTTGGCTTCAGTACTGACTAATCTAATGTATATGCACAAATATAATATTGTATAGCTTCCTATTAAAAATATAAATTTGTGAGGGGTGTACTTATATATGCTGAGCACTGTATGTCTGATCATGAAATAGCAGCACCTTAAAGCAAGCTTTTATTATAAAGAAAAATATATGTTTGTTAGGCTTTAAAGGAGACCTATTACGCCCTTTTTTTACAAGATGTAAAAAAAAAAAGGCTATGATGTCCCTAGAGTGTCTATGTGAAGTTTCAGCACAAAATACCAAACAAATATTTTTTTTATAACTCTTTGAAACTGCCTCTTTTAGACTTTGTTGTTCCTAGTTGTGCAATTTTGGTGACTGTCGCTTTAAACTCAAATGAGATTGTGCTCTCAGCCCTCTTTTTGAAAGATGGCAGAGCTACAAATGCCTGTGTCAGCATAGTGGCAGATTAAAAAACAAGACGTCCTATGGTAATGAGAGAAGGATCGTCACTAATGGGCGGGGCTTTCGCCTCCTGATGACATGTCCAAAGGGAGAATGTCAATCAAAGTGTTTTTGCAGACCTTTTTTATGAAGTGTGATTATAAGAAAAAATGAATACACTTTTTACCATTAGAAGCTGGTTATTTTCACAAACTGTTGCCACACAACTGTGATATCACAGTGTGATAAAAGTATAGTCAAATATATTAATGTTATGTTGGTGTAGATGTTTCAGTTGACTAAAGAGTGTACAATTTGTGTTTATTATCCACATTTTTATTTTTTCACAATTTAAATATGCTAATTGAGGAATGTGCAGGAAAATGGTAATTGTATCGTTGTAATAATATAAGTAATTCTCGGTAACTTCCGGCTGCAGCTGTATGCCTTCTAGACCTACCATTCATCTTGGCTTGATGCTTATTCCTCATCATTAGGAATGTGTGCTTGATTGCCATCAAGTTGTGTATTACTGTAACTGTAACTAAGGTATGTAAACAAAGGTGCCAATATCATTGGTCAGCCACTATTTAACACAGTGCGTCAAACAAAAATAAAATAAAATAAAAGATCCTGAGGCGTTTTCTATTTTTTAATTATGCTTTAATGCCTGTCGATTTACTTTTTGTATTGTTGTCAATTATTACTAGCAATTATCCCAGTGTGCACAAGTCTTTACTGTTTCGCTACTTTAAAATACAGCATTCAGTGTAAATGAAATAGGTTTTGTTGTGTGTACCGACTTGCATATATGATACACTTGTATCTTTGCTGGGCCAGAGCAAACCATGTTTGTGTTCACTGTGTCAGTTTGTGTACAGTAACATTAATGTAAAACCACACTTCATTCACCCTAATGGAAAGTATGTTTACTCTGTCTGAATCATTTATCCCCTATAGTGCAACTGTGCCAATCACCACATAGAAAACTAATTGTGTGCAACAGACATCATTTTGATATAGTTACCTGTACCCTGACTGTATGTGTGTGCAATGTATTTTCCTTGTTGGGCTTGCAGTAGATATAGTGTAACTGTAAATGGTGGGGCTGTATCCGAAATCGCCCCTCATTTACTGTTCGCTGCATTAGTCCACCTATATAGTCATTTAAAGAATTAAATGAAAACAAGTTAGTGACTTTGAACACTGAGTGCACCAGAAGGGATTTCGTTTTGTTTGTGATCTGTTGGTTGATAAATCCCTCAGATCACAGATAAATCATTCAGACCCTGTGATAGTTATTTAGCACTTAGCGAGCTGTCTATTTATATCATTTTAATACAATTTATACAAATGTTTGACATTTAAATAATAAGATGTGGATTCATCTTGTTGTCAGACCAGAAATTAATGCAGCGTGAGAACTCTCATAGTGTATTATGCTGTTGTGTGCACATTGGTTGAACAATCGGTATTGGGTGCATTGTGGGATGGATTGAGTGCACTTCAGAATGTCCTCAATTGTTTTGGACATCACAAAAAATTCCTGCTCACACAAGGAGAGCACTATTGTGCACTAGAGCATAAGGTCAATTTCAGATTTCAGCATCCCAGTTTTTGTCCCTTTCTTTATTCTTATGAGAAGGATCAACACTTCTGTTTATGTTTTTCTTATATATGCAAATGTTAGGCGAAACCTTAATATGAGCACTTCATTACATGTGAGAAAATGACAGATTTTAAACCTAAGTGTCTTGTGGAGTGGGGTTGAGAGGGTGCTTCAAATATTAGATTTTACATTTGATTGGTCAGAAGATATAATGAGAAATTGAAGTATAAAATGATGTCATTAAAACAGCAGAAGTGAGAAACTGTCTTCTTAACGCAATTTGTCCTACTGTTTTGGAGGACGTTTATATATAACCTTAAAAGAATAGTTTCCAAAAAAATAAAAATGCTGTCATCATTTACTCACTCTTTACTTGTTCCAAACCTGTCCGACTTTCTTTCAAACACAAAAGAAGTTATTTTGAAGAAAGCTGGAAACCAGTAACCATTGACTTCAATAATATTTGTTTTTCCTACTATCCATGTCAGAGGTTACAGTAGGGCTTTGCAATTAGTTAAAATTCATTTTCGATTTTGGCCTCTAACAATTATTAAAAAAAAAAACATTAATCAAGATAAAACGATTGTTGCGTCATTAGCACACACCCATTCGAAGAAGTCCATAATCATTCCTCCGCAAAGCTCATTTCACATGGAAATCAATGAAATCATGTATAATGTGACTTTTGCACCATGGGACATCCATCATTTATTGAAGTGTATTCGATTCATTCATGTTTCTAACAGCACCAAAGGAAACATGTGCCTAAACTAAAGCCTAACCCTAATGAGAAGAACACGCGCATGTAAGATCATCTTTCACCTTAAGCTGTGCCTAAATACACACATGTAAAAATGTGTAAAACCGAGGTGCTTAGTGTTTATTCACATAAACCCTCAGTTGTTATGTAACAAATTTGGATGAAAACTTGCATGTAATCGTAAATCGGAACTGTACACCTCTTAAAGTGACAATGCACAACAGCATGTTACTCTTTCCGACTGCGCTTATCATTATTATTTATTCTATTGTTTTTTTGTTCGTTTTTTACTTTGTCCCATTCTGCTTTGATATTAAGTATTGTGAGATGTCATTATATTGGAAGTGTGTGTAATAGCAAACTTATGTATCGGGGGTGTGGGTTTTTTGGGGGGGGATATATCTAATAATTTAGGTCATATGATACTGATAATGGTTTTAAATCATCAAAATTACAAATTTGTCCAAAATAATCATAATTATAATTTTTCCTATAATCGAGCAGCCCTATGTTTCAGCATTTCAACTTTCTTCAAAATATCTTCTTTTGTGTTCAACTAAAGAGAGAAACTTGTGAAGAAATATAACCACTTGAGCATGAGTAAATAGTGAGTACATATTCATTTTTTGGTCTAACACATTGATACTAATACCCAAACCCCTTCAAATTTCAACTGCATATATATTCATTCATTCATTTTCTTTTCCGCTTAGTCCCTTTATTAATCTGGGGTCACCACAGCGGAATGAACCTCCAACTTATCCAGCATATGTTTTACACAGCAGATGCCCTTCCAGCTGCAACCCATCACTGGGAAAAACTGCATATATATATATATATATATATATATATATATATATATATATATATATTCATTCATTCATTTTCATTTCGGCTTAGTCCCTTTATTAATCTGGGGTCGCCACAGCGGAATGATCCGCCAACTTATCCAGCATATGTTTTACGCAGCGGATGCCCTTCCAGCTGCAACCCATCCCTGGGAAACATCCATACACACCCATTCACACTCATACACTACGGACAATTTAGCCTACCCAATTCACCTATACCGCATGTCTTTGGACTTGTGGGGGAAACCGGAGCACCCGGAGGAAACCCACGCCAACACAGGGAGAACATGCAAACTCCACACAGAAACGCCAACTGACCCAGCCGAGGCTCGAACCAGCGATCAGCGACCTTCTTGCTGTGAGGCGAACGTGCTACCCACTGCGCCACTGTGAGGCCCATAGTACATTTAAATTCATGAAAAATATATATTTTTAAAAATGTTATATTTTTCCCTAACGTATAAATTTG
>CAIGQW010055033.1:1027324-1037799 GCA_903798125.1 Danio choprae | reverse complement strand
TATATATTACAAATTTTATATTATATATAACTGAATATGCTGAAACGAATCTCCACTGCAGACCACTATTGACAAGCCCCAGCCTTAAACTGCACACACTTCTATAACTGCTGCTACAAAACACTCTATGCACTTTTTTTTAATCGCTTTGGTCTATGCTCAAAGCAGGGGTCTTGAAGCTCAACTGTTTTATTCATACACTCACATATTAATATATCCACCTGTGTGCAGTGCTCTCGGTGTGAGAGGAAAAAACATTTCAAACACATCAGGCCACAGCAGAGAGAAAGAGAGTATGTGTGTGTTGTGTTTTAAGTGAAAGGTCATCCCAGCTCTGGCTCTTTGAACTGTCTTTCTCTCTCATAACACACACATACATACACACACAGACAGGTGAGTGACAGTTTCTTGAAGGCAGCTGTAGTTTTGTGCTGGCTGTGGTTAAAGTATATCTGGAGTCGTTTCTGTAGTAGTCTATAATGGGGAGTGTAATGGCTACGCTTTCTTTAGAAGCGCGTCGGCGTTTCTCTCGGCCCAGTTTCCTGGCTGACTGTCGCCACAGTACTGCTCGCTATCACCGCTCAGGTAAAAAACTCTTCAGTATAACAGTCTGTCTGTCTGCGTTCAACACTTAAACCTTCAAAACTCAAAGGTGTGCACTTTTGCAGAAGTTGGAAATTGTTACAAACTTTTATAAGATAATTGTTCATCGAGAAACATCTGACACTCCAAATTTACAAGAATTTTTAAAAATCTGATTTTTAAGGAGAGACTCTAAAGGTAAATAGGGTAAAAAAAAATACCCTAGTTTTCACCATATATATTAAGAATTGCAAGCATTTTGTGTATTTCAGGTTTTCTAAAATGTGATTATGGATAAGTGCTAATGGATAAGGTCAGATTTACAAACAAAATATTTTTGGGGGGCTTTTAGAGGTTTTTTATAGGGGGGGGGGGGATTTGTTGAGAATCTCTTTCATCACTCCACAATTCAGAAATTATAATAATCAGCAAGAAAAATAAATAAATTTGAAAAAGGAGTATCAGGCAAATATGAATGAACAAATGTCTCTGTAAAAAAAATTGCAATAAAGATATGAATTGTGAAGTTTAGAGTATGTAAGCAATGCTGAAGTGGAGATTAATGGCTCAATGAAGAAGACAAAAAAATATATGGCTCAATGAAGAAGACAATTTTTTTGAGACCCTCAGCCTACACAAATACATTGTAACTGAAATTTACACACAACTGGATAAAGTATCTTTAGGTGTTTGTAAAGTCTTTTTGGATGTTTTCTTAATACGTTATCAGACAAAAAATAATCAGATTTTTGTTTTGTTTTCATAATGTTTTTTTTGTGTGATTTAAATCAACATGTTTAAATTGACAGTTCAGCCAAAGCTGAAAATGCTGTCATTTCATTTACTCATGTTTTAAATAAAAGAATATCTGCAGTATTCTCACAAGTGGTCGATTTACAGTACAGTAAAGCAACACTATGCAAGTTTCTCTCGTGGCTCTCCCTTGTGGTAGAAAAAATTCATCTGTTTTAAAGGGGGACCTATGTCCCTTTAACAAGATGTAAAATAAGTTAGTGATGTCCCTAGATTGTGTATGTGAATTTTCAGCTCAAAATATCCCAGAAAATATTTTTTATAACTCTTTGAAACTGCCCCTTTTAGACTTTGATCCAAATTGTGCTATTTTGGTGACTGTTGCTTTAAATTCAAATGAGATTGTGCTCTTTTCAAAAGAGGTGTAGCTACAAACACCTGTGCATCAGCGTTCAAATCAGATTCAAAACAGGACTAACCTGGAGACTACATTGTTCATTCTAAAAATCCACATTTATAATGCCTCTTAGTCACTGACATTATCTTCAGCAGGTACGGAAAAACTTAATGGCGGACGGCTGCTTCTCACTCAGGGCTGTTTATGCTAATGAGGAGAGAGATAGACTAATGGCCAGGGCTTGTCAATCAAAGTGTTTCTGCAGACTGTTTTATAAGTAGGTGATTATTAAAAAATAGAATTAGTTAATTTTTACTATTAGAGGCTAGCTATATTCACACACTGTTGCCACACAGCTGTGCTTAAACCCACAAATTGTGGTTTTTGGATAATAGGTCCCCTTTAAACCATATTCTATTCTACTTTAACAAAACAATTAACATAAATAGTTTAAACCTGAATTTGTGTAAAATACACTGTAGATAAACTGAAAAGATGGGTAAAAAATTACATTAAAAAAAACTAACCGAATGTTTGGGCTTCTCTATTATTTGCGCATATTTCAGCTGAAACAACCCAGCATTTTTAAGATTGTACAACAACCGTTTCTCACTTTCACTTTTCACTTACTGTATGAATGCCCAGAACCTCAGCACACCTATGCCACTTTAAAAAGGTGGCTTACATATTAAAAACAATTGAAAAAAATAGATCAGTAAAATAAGTAAGTCCATCTATACGTGTATTTAGCAGTAAAACTTGAATATAGTGAATTTTAAAATGGCTTTAACACACACATTGTACAGTATATTGGACTTATATCTCAGGAGAATTGCTCATCTGCTAATTCTTAATGATACATTTGGCCTTAAAGAGTTATTTCAGCCAAAAAAAAAAAATTACTTACAATTTACTCACACTTAATGTGGTTCCAAACCTTTATGAGTTTCTTTATTAAGAAGATATTTTGTAGAAAACTGAAAACCTAAACTACTGACATTCATAGCATGAAAAACATACTATGGAAGTCAATGGTTACAGGTTTCCAGCTTTCTTCAAAATATCTTCTTTTGTGTTCAACAGAAGAAAGAAACTCATAAAGGTTTGGAACAAGTGAGTAAACGATGAAATCATATTCATTTTTGGTATATTTAATCATAGTGCTGTTGTTGCATTTTTTATAAAAGCAATGAGCAATATGAGTCAGGGCATAACAATGATTTTACCATCACTCAAAATTCTCATAAATATCAGCCACGTTGATCTCGTGGTGATCCAGACACTCATAGATGGAATCTCTCTCACTGATGAGGCTCTGGTAGATCGAGCTCATCTTAAAACTGTTGTCTTCTTTGATGACGACTACTGACGATGTTGGCCGATCATCCTAAACACAAGACAAATGATCAATTCCACTGACCTAAATGAGTAAATGTGATGTTAATTCCTCTTTTTTAAACTATTGATGCACTTGCCTTAATGTTTTCTGCGGCGTTGTCTAGAATAACATCATTGCCTGTCTCCACTGTGATTTCATCTGTTTAAATGAGAGTTTACATTTACTATGGAGCCCCTAAAGGGACACACTGGTGAAAAAAAAATACAGGTGGGGAAAGGAAAATATTTTTCAAATCATTTGCGTATTTGGATTCCCCTGGGAAACTTTGCGTTTGCACTCAAAACGGTTGTGTTCCTTCAAAAAGATATTGGAAGAAACTTACTTATATCACTCTTATTTTCTTTATTTTTACTTATTTCATACTTATTTCTTACTGAATCACTTGCTTAATGCATTAGTAAACTCTATGAACCACTCCATAGAGAGTGTACAGAGATGTCACAAAACAAAAACAACAAATCCTTACAAAATCCTGCAAAAAAAACAAAAAAAAAAAACTCTACAGTTTGTCTGAACTCTACAGATTTTACAAGGGAGCACAAAAATCTTTGCGAGGGAACGCAAAGAAGAATTATTTATATTTTTTTGCAAGGGAATGCAATGTTTCCAGTGGGAACGCAAAAGCTTTGCAAGAAAATGCAAATGATTTTTACAAATATCTTTTTTTTTTCAACCAGCATGTGCTTTAGGGCCTTCTTAATTTACTGTGTTAAGTATGTACTTGTCAGGTGTCTGTTCTGTGATGTCAGTCCTTTGTTCTGTTTCCCGCCGTTTCCTAATGTTCATTTGTTCCACCTGTGTTCCTCCCCTGTATGTCATCAGTCCCATTAGCTCTTTTGTATTTGTACCCCAGAGTTTGTCTCCTTCCTTGTCCGGTATTGTATTGTCTACATGTTGATGTATTGTCTGGTCGTCATGCCGTGTTGTCTTCATCCCATGTCCTTCCAGAGTCTCCCGTGTTTCCAGTGCCCTTGTATCAAGTGAGTGTTTGTAAATAAATTCGTGTTTTGTTAAATCTCATGTTCCTGTGCCTTCATGTCTGCAGTCGAACATGACAGAATACCGGACCAAAAAGTTGTGGTGTATTTTCCCCCGTTTTTCGTTTTTGTAGTCTGTTTTGCCCCAGTGTTTTCTTTTCCTCTCCCCCGTATTCCCATGGACCCCATCTACCACCCCGAAATTCCTCACCTCCTGCTGGAGAAGGAGGAAAGCAGCCCTGAGTAACATACACATCTGTTAGTAGCTAATTCCACCAGCTATCCGGGCGACGTTCTCTGCATGCTACGTGCACGGTCGTCCGAAGATGGTCCTCAGGGTATTATCGCCACTTATGTGGAGTGGACACTGGCGAGAAATACACCACCTTTCACCGCCTGCATGGAGGAAGACCTCGTCAGTGCCACTCCCGACCCAGTGAGCCGGCAACATCGCCGAAAGGGGGAATCCTGGCGGACCTCAGCACATATAGCCAGAGTCTCGCCCACCCCCCCCCCCTCCTACAGATGGGCAACGGCTGGACACTGGGAAGTCTTCTGGAGCAAAGTCAAGGCTCTTCCGCTGTTTCCACACAGCAATGATGTATCACCGCGTCAACTGTTTCCACACAGTTTTTTAACTCTTGTATTCCCCGATGTCCCTAGCTCCAGAGTCGTGAGTAACTTCCCACACTCTCCACAAAAGACTGCAGCCAGTCAGCCAGCTCCAGCACTGCTGCAGTCAGCCAGCTCGCCCTCAAGCTCTAGAAGTGGATCTCGCTTTAGGGTGCTGCCTGCCAGCGTCACCCTCTGGAGGGTGTCGCCCAGCATCAGCTCCTCCAGCCTCCTAAGTGCGGACTCCACCTCGGCCCTTCGACCCTAGGGCTCCGCGTTGGCTCACTCCTCCCTCGTCTCCGTCATGGGCCGTTAGCCCACCAGCTCCGCCAGGCTCCCTCGTCCCTCCGGCTCCACCTTGGTCAGTCGTCGCCCTTCCTACACCTCTGGACTCCACTCCTTTTGACTGCACCTTGTCGCACCGTCCTACCAGCTGCGTTAAGCTCCTCCTTCCCTCCAGCTACGCCTTGGTCCTCTGTCGCTCTGGCTCCGCCGCGGGGTTCCGGAACCCCTCCATTGCCTTGCTCGGGTGAGCTGTCTGCTCCATTCCGGCCCTCCGGGACCTCGGCTTCACCTTCGCCCTATGGCTCTCCGTCCCCTCCTTGGGCTCCACCGCCATCAGCGACGTCTCCCTCAGTCGGCCCCCTGGAGTTGGCAGCCACTCCTCCTTCATGGTCCCTCCCTTCCTCGACTCCACCCTGGGCCGTCCTTCTGGAAATGTCCTTGGTCTTCCTGCTCCAGCTCCCTTCCTGGTTCTTCCCTCCTGAAACTCCTCCCTGACCAAGTCCTCCACTCCTCGTCTTCCAACGTCCTTCCTGATTCCTCCTCCTAAGAATCCTCCCTGGCACCCTCCACTTCCACCCTCCCTTATATCATTTTTGTTGTTGTTGTGTTGAAGGCGCGAGGCCTTCAAAAAAAAAAGGGGGGGGGGGGGGTACTGTCAGGTGTCTGTTCTGTGATGTCATTCCTTTGTTCCTATTTTCCTAGTTTCCTAATGTTCATTTGTTCCACCTGTGTTCCTCCATTGTATGTCATCAGTCCCATTAGCCCTCTTGTATTTATACCCTCGAGTTTGTCTCCTTCCTTGTCCGGTATTGTATTGTCTACATGCCGATGTATTGTCTGGTCGTCATTCCGTGTTGTCTTCATCCCATGTCCTTCCAGAGTCTCCCGTGTTCCAGTGCCCTTGTGAGTGTTTTCAAATAAATTTGTGTTTTGTTAAATCTCGTGTTCCTGCGCCTTCATGTCTGCAGTCAAGCGTGACAGTAATAGTGTATATATTATAATGGTATTTTACCTGATTTACAGTTTTGCCTATATCTCTTGAAGAATCCATGAAAACAATGACCCAAAATCACAATCACCACAACAGCAAAGATGAAATACAGTACATAACCGATCCACTCTGAAAAAGATCAAATATAAAGCTGATTAGCATTGCTGATTTTAACATTATGTTATACACTTACGAAGCCCCCAATGCAGTGGTCAGGAATCTCTGGCTTTGACTAAAATCTTGTCTTATCAGGTTTCTCCTGGTGATTTAAAAAATGATTTAACAAATAAATATAAAAAGCTTATAGAGATCAGTTTCTGGCTGAAAATGCAGAGTCATTCACAATTTGTTTTGTCGTAATGCCAGACCAAAGGGTCTATTTTCAGTAATATTTCAAGTGTTCTTTACAAATTTGTGTAAGCAGTTCTGTGCACAACTTCAGTCCACAGTGGTGTTTGTTCATGAATGAATCTGCATTTTTGATCATATCAATTGAGTCCAAGATTCAGTCTCCCATTCATAAAAACATTCAACAGTTAAGTCACAATTCAGAGACTGCATCTTTTGAAGACTTCACATGTGTGTCCTTGGCAATACTTACATTTTAAAAGTGTGATCTGAAATTTATCCAGAACACCTATCCAAGTTTTAGGAACAACAAATAATAACTTGACTTCTAGTTGATCATTTGGTATCAGAAGTGGCTTATATGAAAGGACTCTAGATTACGCCTATTTTGCCAAAATAAAATATGATCATGTCTTGATTTTTAATTATTTAATTAGGACAGTAAGGTCTGACTTTGCTTAGACAAAAGTCTTGTCACTTATCAGAAATAATGTACAGTATAGAATATAAAGTCATGGTGCAGTGAAAAAAGATTTAATATTGTGTATGACTCCCATGAGCTTGGAGGACTGCATCCATACATCTCTGCAATGACTCAAATAACTTATTAATAAAGTCATCTGGAATGGCTGTGTTTTTGTCGGACTCCCAAACTCATCAAGTTTCTTTGGGTTCATCTTCAATGCCTCCTCTTTCATCTTACCCCAGACATGCTCAATAATGTTCATGTCTGGTGACTGGGCTGGCCAATTCTGGACCACCTTGACCTTCTTTGCTTTCAGGAACTTTGATGTGGAGGCTGAAGTATGAGAAGGAGCACTATCCTGCTGAAGAATTTGCCCTCTCTTGTGGTTTGTAATGTAATGGGCAGCACAAATGTCTTGATACTTCAGGCTGTTGATGTTGCCGTCCACTCTACAGATCTCTTGCACACCCCCATACTGAATGTAACCATAAATCATGATTTTTCCTTCACCAAACTTGACTTATTTCTCTGAGAATCTTGGGTCCATGCGGGTTCCAATAGGTCTTCTGCAGTATTTGTGATGATTTGGATGCAGGTCAACAGATAATTCATCTGAAAAATCTATTTTCTGCCACTTTTCCAAATGATCAACTAGAAGTCAAGTTATTATTTGTTGCTCTTACAACTGGGATCGACGACAAAACTTTTGTCAGGTAGTGTAATACTTTATACTTAAAATTTTGCCAACCATAAATCAGTTAATCAACAAACAGACTAACCTATTTATGTATTTATTCATTTATTTATTTGTATGTTTGTTTGTTTGTTTGTTTTAAAATGCCTTTTCATTAGTGTTATCAGATATTTGTAGTCCCCATATGTTTTTTAGTGCATCAAGATTATCACCGTATTCAGGTGTTATTTTAAAAGGTGGCTCTATACTACAGAATCACTATAAAGTATTTTGAGCAGAATGACATGTAAAACATCTGAATATGAACATACGTGCCGCTATTGAAAGTTCATGGTGTGCAGATGGAGTTTGGTTCAGTGGGAGGTAAAATGCTGGCACCTCTGTGGTCCACAACACTAATGGAAAACAAAAAAATAATGAAAAACAATATATGTAAAAAAGTAGATTTAAGTGACTTTTAAAACCAGAGGAGAATGATTAGACTGGTTTTAGCTGATTTTTGAGCCATGCTTAATTAACAAGAAGAATAGAGAATACCAAACACATGGTGCCAACTATTCAGTTTTTGTCATGTTCTTTAGGCTACAAACACTGAACAATTTAGGGAAGTTGCTCACATTAATGTGTCTGTCATTCCGGAAGCCTTTAAAGTTGTTCATTTATTTTATCATTCTTTCATTTTCATTTCGGCTTAGTCCCTTTATTAATCTGGGGTTGCCACAGCAGATTGAACCGCCAACTTATCCAGCATATGTTTTACGCAGCGGATGCCCTTCCAGCTGCAACCCATCTCTGGGAAACATCCATACACACTCATTCACACACATACACTACAGACAATTTAGCTTACCCAATTCACCTATACCGCATGTCTTTGGACTTGTGGGGCAAACCGGAGCACCCGGAGGAAACTCACGTCAACACGGGGAGAACATGCAAACTCCACACAGAAACGCCAACTGACCCAGCCGAGGCTCGAACCAGCGACCTTCTTGCTGTGAGGCGAATGTGCTATCCACTGCGCCACCGTGAGGCCATTCATTTATTTTACGTTTTTGCTAATTAATTATGTAATTTTAAGATTAAATATAAAGCAATCATGATTTTGCAAACATTTCAGATTTTTTATTAAAAATCACCATATTTCATACATACCATATACATTACTGTCATTAATTTCTGGCTTATTTCATTATTTTTTAAGAACGTTCAATCGTCTTAAGAAATGAACCTTTCTTGAGCTGGAAAAATAGAATTATTCTGCTAAATATATTTTGCTTCTCTGAATTGATTAGTCCAGAACATTTACTGCGTTTACTTTATTTACTGCATTTAGGGCAAGTACATTATAAGTAACTGTAATTAACTGACATAGAAATAAAAAGTAATCTAATTACAGTAACTTGTTACTTTGCAACTACAGTTTTTCTCAATTACTTTAACTCAATTTTCAGATGAAATTTGGATTTTTCAAAACAAGTTCAGATCTCTGAACAATTAGCTTCTTGCTCACATCAGAATAGAAGTTCTTATTGAATTGATCAAATGCAAATTCTTTGGCATTTGGAACTGTAAAAAAACACAAAATCCACACAATTCCTTTATATTGTCCCAATACAAACCGATTAAGTTAACTTAATAATTTTTTAAATTGAAGTGGATTGAACATAAAACAATTAAGTGGTACCCCCCAAAAAACTTAAGAATTATGTTGTTTCAACTCATTTTAAATAAGTAATTTGAACAAGCAACAAAAAATCTTTTTGAGTGTGTTTGCAAACAGTAAGTACAATTGTCTGTGGTTTGCACAACAACTAAACAGATCATAACCGATGAGTCGATTCTCACTTAAACTGGTTAACCGTCACTTCTCAATCAATTTTCATCGTGTAAGCCATTACACTCAAAACTACCCATTCAATTATCAAAAATGTGTATACATGCAAGTATATTCCATAAATATCTGACACGGACTTTGTTTGTATGGAAATTGCAATATTGCAATATAATTGGAATAAACCATTTACCCAATCAGGTTTGGGAGCATGTAGATTCCCCACATCACAATCACTATCAATTATTGTAAATAGAGGACTTCAACAACTGCAGCAACATACTTGTGGAAGAGCAGTTAGAAGACATGTGCCAACAAGAGTGACAGGATGTCAACCAATAGTTATTTTCATGGATGTTATTTTGTAGTGTTTGTGATAAGATAATAAATACGAAATGTACAATACAGTAATTGTATAAGTAAAATATTACTCTTGACATGTAATACATTTGTTCAAAAATAAATGTACTGTATAAATGTAAACATCCATATATATATCTATTTTTTTTTTAAATGTGACATTGACTCTTCTCAACAAATATCAGATTTCTTTAAAATAATAGAACAAAGTTTCCGTTGTTGACTGTCGTGGTAGAAAAACAACTAAGTGTGGCTCACACAATGACAAAAATACTTTATGTTTTGGTGGCCTTGGACAAATTACTAACACGATAACTAGGTTTTGAAGCAAGAATGAAATGTTTTACAGTTCTGAAGCTCCAGTACAGTTGTGACATTTGCACTCACAGTTTAAAGAATGTTAAGAAGAAATTGAGAAGAATGTTTCAAAGAAATTGAGAAGAACTGTAAGTACACCCAACACTGACATACACATATGTGGAAAGTTGAAGAAAACTTGAAACCAAGAAAGTTGAAACCAGCTGCAAACATGCAGTGTTTTATACATTAGAACCAAAACCTTATTAAAGATATTACTGAGGGGGAAAAAATGACAGAAAAGAGATTTATAGCTACTCACTTGTGGTAGAAAATTAATGTAGGTATGTCCCTTACAACTAAAACGCTTTTCAATGGTCTTGTCTTTTAGTCAGAAAGAGACTCCTTCTGAAACATACAGAGCCCTCCTCCTCAGACAGACAGACAGACAGACAGACAGACAGACAGACAGACAGACAG
>CAIGQW010055033.1:976545-1009054 GCA_903798125.1 Danio choprae | reverse complement strand
TCCATAAAACATTTTTATGCAATATTCCAAAATGCGCATATATGTGGATGAAAACATAGCTACTGTCATATCACAAAGACTTAAATAGACAGAGAACAATTAGATGTTGGAAACTGGTTCACAAGGCAAGGGAAGCATGGATTTAGGACACCATATGAAAGTGTGTATCTATTCCAACAGCTTCGAATGTTAAATGTCCATTTCAGATCAATCAAAAACAAAACATTTTACTTCTCATTAGCAAGCTCTCACATTAACACCATTCCTGATAATCAAGAGAATCAAGATTTGTGTACCAAAAAATGTGCTTTTTCAAACAAGGTGTCCACTTTTTTTATACTGATGTCTTCATGTTATTATCCAACATGTCAAAGATTCACGTTAGGGTTGCGTCTAAATCTAATTGGGGCGAACTGGTCTCCTGAGTGGGAGTTTTCTCAATTCCCTCAGAAAATTGTGTCAGAGTGAACTTTTAAATAGAAGAGAGAAGAATAGAGGCAAGGAAATAATGAGAGAGGAGAGTTATCAGCATACATCTGGACTTCAAAAGCCGGATGCAATACAAGATGACCCTTTTTGGGTTCTCCAGCCTTTTCTGAAAAGATTAACAGACGTTTATGGAAACAGGACATGTTTATGTTATCGCATTTGCCGGAAGCTTATGTTTTATTTAACGAAGATTGTGGATTTAACTTATTAACTAAGGACTGAGCTGGAAGTAGGAGTTTGTGGTGGGGTTTTGAGGGTCAGAGTGTCAGGATGAGTGTAAGGTGGGAGACAGAGGGTCTACAGACGGTGGGCATAGTCTGCCTGGTCTTCATGTTTCTCAAACTCATGCATCTGCTTGGACTCATAGACATTACTGAGACAGGTGAGGCTGAGAGGAACTAGCAAACATCAGGTTATGGATTGGATGAAAATTGAGCCATTTTATTTTTATATATATGTTATATATTTGCATAATTATATTTTCGGTTAAATGCAAACTTTGTTGACAGCATCTGTGATATTTTGCTAAAATAAAAAATAATCCTCCTAAAATGTTTAATAAATTGCATATAGTATTCACTGAATTTATTTTGAATTAATAACATTTTTCTCCCACAGTTCTGTACAAAAGGAAAAGACCTTTTTGCTTCTTAATTAAATTTACCTTGTATTAAGGAAACAAAAATGTTGATAATTTTTTGTTTCTTTATTTGTTTGGTTGGTTGGTTTTGAAACTTTTATAACTAGGAATTATTTTTTCTTAATTTTTAATACATTTCTCAGAAGTTTCTAAAGAGTCACAGAATTATTTGCAGTGCTATTAGAATTATTTACATACTGTTATTCATATTTTATGTGCTTTTAGTGTTTATATTTAGATTGTATTATGCTTTTATCATTTTTGGTTTCATGTATACAATATATTTCTATTCAGCTTTAACATATTTTTATTTCAGCTTTGTTTTCAGATTTTGTTTTCTTCAACTTATTTTATATCAGCTATTGCCAAGGCAAAATTATTTCAAATGACATAAAAATTGTTTTAGTTAAACATAACAACACAGATTTTTTTTTTTTACCTTAACAAAACATGGTTTCTCTTCCTCCATACGTTTGCTGTCTAAATTGTGTTTTATTTTAGTGCCTGTTTTGACTTGACTGTTTTTCTCTTTTCTTCTCCTCTCTCTCTCTCTTTCTGACTCTTTCTGTCCTTCTTGTTCCTCCCTATCTCACCCTTTGTCTATTTGTATAAAGACGGTGAGTGTAAGCAAGCGCCTAGTTTAATCTCTCCTGTTTATGTTATTCGGTGTACAGTATCTCCTTTTCTTTTCATGGAGTACTTTCTTCATGATGTGATTGATGACTATGCTAGCTAAACACTAGCAGAGCTGAGAAGACAGTTAAACTCAAATAACTGCTTTAATGTAATAGTATGAAAAAGATAACATTTAATAGTATAAAAGTAGTAACGTCAACAGTCAATCACATTGAAAAAGAAAGTGTCGCCCTGTCTATCAATTCTCCATATGTCTATTCCTCTTCCTCCTCGTCTTTTACTTTTATGCTAACTCTTTTGCTTTCACTCCTCTTTCTCCTTTCTCGCTCTCCTTGCATCCACTGTTCTCCTCTTTAAAATGCTCTCTCACCCCATCCCGTCCTGCATCCCATACACTCACCCCCATCCCGACCCCTTCCCTGTTTTTCTCTCGGCTTCCCCCTCTTTGCTCTCTCTCTCTCTCTGTTTTGCTCTTTCTCTCTCATAGACAGCAGTGACAGTGACCTTGAGCTGTCCACGGTGCGGCATCAGCCCGAGGGTCTGGAGCAGTTGCAGGCACAGACCAAATTCACCAAGAAGGAGCTGCAGTCCCTATATAGGGGCTTCAAAAATGTGAGTATTTGGGAATATCGCTCATTCCGACCATTCATAGAAAACTGTACAGAACTGAACTTTTATTACGTCATATTTACATTCGCAGTTTCTATTGAGATTTTAGAATTAAGCTTTGAATGTCTGTCATCATGTTTTATGAGGTTATTACACTAAAAGTACGGTCTGATGTAGCTTATGATTGCGTACAACTTAAACTAAAGGTGCGCACATCATTTTGTCCAGCAAGCAGGAGAGCAAAGTTTTTTCACCGCAGTGAAAATGTTGTTTTGAAAGACATGTCTGAAGTAAAGTGAGGTTTTTGTTATTAGAAAGTTGTGTTTTTGTTAGCAGGAAGTTGCTAGGCAACAGAGGCACACATAACCAAAGTCACAGGCTGCTTCCAAAATTGTCTACTACTCGAGAAGGAACTAATTTAAGGAATTTAAATTTACTACACAACTGTTAGAAAAGTATGTTCTATACAGGATGAATGTGGGTACTCGGACGTACTGCATTCAACATTTGTCATTATCACGTCACCTCCCCTTGTCACTTGTGTCGCTTCACTCCTATTCATGAATTCTCTTGCGTGGCATTATGGGATAGCATAGCATCCATTGGATACGCACTTCAGAATCTTGCTGGAAGTCATCCGGGTACTTCTCACCTACTGTTTTTGGATACTATTGCTGCATCTCATTTTGCATACTTCTACTACATTCTAAAAGTATGTACTTTTTGTGAAGAAAAAGTGCATACTTTTGAGTGTATAACAGAAGAATATGCAAACTTTGGGACATACTACTTCGTCATTAACGGACTGTTATGTCCATTGCTTAGTTACATGCCTTGTCAATCATCTCGACACATCATCCACATTTCTTTCATATTTAATTACCTACCATGTTGGAGAAGCAGCAGCTTGTTAGTCTACACTCAAAAAAAGGATTTGGCTGCTTGTTCAAACTACTTATTTAAATGAGCTGAAACACAATTCTTCAGATTTTTTTAAGGACAACTTAATTGTTTTATGTTCAATCCACTTAAATTTGTTAGGCTAACTTAATAGATTTGTGTTGGGAAAACATGAATGAATTGTGTGGAACCCTGCATTTTTTACAGTGTAACCTTCACAAGTCTTTCATGCAGAGAAATCTCCTTAGGTGTTTGGATCATTTTGTATTCAAAACATGTGTAAACATGTCCTTATAAAGGTTCACATTGTTGCAGATGAAATATAACATGGAAAACGGGATTTAAATATTTTCCAGTTGGCTAGATATTAGTTAATAGTCATCAAATAACTTTATCGAAGCCTCTCTACTTAACAGTTGGTCTCACGCATCTGCCATGTTTGTAGTTCATACTTTTTCCCTGAGTTTGTAGTTCTAATCGAATTCACAATTAACGAGCAATGTATTGTGGGCAATATTAGCGATTAGAGTATGGATGGTTCTGCATTTCGAATTTCTAATGGAAATAATAGACCTGCCGATAACCTTTGGCATACTCTTTTCAGCATACTACAGTTTGGGACAAACTTATTTCATATTTGAATAGGACAGAGGACAGATAGTATGCTAATTAGGATGCAGCATATGAATTTGGACATCTCTGCTCGGCTCACATACTGTTTTAACATACTATATGTATATATATAGTATGGAAGTAAAAAAGTAGTAGACACTGAAATGCATGCAGTCATTTTGTCATTTTGACCGATATAGTAATTTAAGGCAGAAATACTCATAGCTCTTTTGTGTTTTGTAATTTTAATAAAATAACAATATAGAAATATACACATATTTAGGAAAAGCCAGGGTATTGTACATATGTGAGTTTTATTTCAACAAAGTTATTAAATTAAAACTAAATGTATTTTTCTATACTGTTTTGTTGTTGTTGATGTAAGAATAACAATAGCCAGGCAGTAAAAGTTATGCAAATAAACTTCATGAGTTGCACTAACAATCGATGCAGAGACAGTCGATAGTGTCTCCACTTCTCATGAAAATGTTGGTTCGAATCCCACTCAGATCTTGGGCGTTGCCTGTTGGTTTTCTTGTAGTAAATTCTATGTGTTTATTGGTTCGTTGCTAGGTGGTTTGTGGCTAGGTGGTTTCTTTCTAGTTCATTAAGTCAAACGTGTTTATGATATCATGGTCCCAACATAAGATGTGAGTTTTTTAATCATTAATTTAAACAGATGTCAGAGTTCATATCTAAAAAAACAAAAATCTTTGTGGGTTTAAAATGTTGTTCTTTCTGTTTGTACTATATAGGGCAGCAAATTAGCACAATGCACTTATTTAAAGCCTCTGCGAGCTGCCGATGTGGCACTGTGAGAGTTAGTCCATTATCTGTTTAATTAAATGTTTAATTAGATGTGCCTCTTTTTCCATTTAAGGAGTGCCCAAGTGGTTTGGTTGATGAGGAAACTTTCAAGACCATCTACTCCCAATTCTTTCCCCAAGGCGGTAAATATATTTGTATTTTCATTAATGTGTTTATTGATTTTGCACACATTTTGGTCTGAGTTTTGGTCTGTTCCAATTTTGCATGACTTTTAATCTTATTGGTCTGTTTTTTTATCGTTCTCTCAGATGCCACCACATATGCCCATTTTCTGTTTAACGCATTTGATCTCGACAGAAATGGCTCAATCCGTTTTGAGGTGGGAATTAGCTTTTTTCATTATATCTGCATGTTTAACCAATGCACAGATATTCTTAGTTCATTTATTACTCTTGAGAACTAAACTTTACTAGTTGGCGCACATAACTTTTTATGACATTTGACATATCAGGGAGTTTGTTTGTCATTTAACATTTTTTATATAGAGTGTTTTGTTGTTTTTATTGTTATCACGTTGTGTCACTGTTGATATGGCTATTTTTCAGTGCTATTTTATGCCTTTTAAACTTGTCAACCAGCAATCAAATGCAGCCACCAGGCTGTACCTGTTAAAATAATCTACTGTATGAGGCTAAAATCTCTTCACCAATAATGTTAGAAAAATCATGTTATAATTGTACATTTTAGCAAACGATACAAATATTGTAGCCTTGTCCAAATTGCTTTTGACTGATTGTGTGTTGCAGCAATGTCACATGACAACTAAAGTGGGCCACACACCTAAGGAGAGGCACAACACCATGCCATGTCTATAACAACTCCCCAGATGAGCACTTTACATATGATATAATGTTATTTGATATAAAACAATGCAGATTGCATGGAAAGAATTTGAACAGAGTCATGGCTGGCCAAAATCCACTGGAAATCTGCGGCAATTAAAAACAAAAATAACAAGCTGCTTTTGAGCCATTTGCTTAATGTTGCATTAAATTCAACGATCGTAGAATCACAACATTCTGAACAGCTGCCTGTTTTTCATTATAGGTCATGGGAATTCTGTTTTTTAGTCAGTGAAAGTTAGGGGAAAGTCAGGGAATCTGACAATTGGGAACCCTGGTGGTTGTTTAATCAGATAGCTTTTAATAGCTGCTGATGTGGTGATCTTTAATGGATGGTTTAGTTCTTCATAAGGCATACATTAACTGTGCCTTATTTTAGCATGAATTGATTAGTGCACTTATATTGTAACACATTAAACAAATATTCTTTATCGCCATCAATTTGTTCTCTGTGGCAGGATTTTGTGATTGGTCTGTCTGTGTTGCTGAGAGGAACAGTCACTGAAAAGCTCAACTGGGCTTTCAACCTTTACGACATCAACAAGGATGGATACATCACTAAAGAGGTGCTTTTTAAGAGAGTAAAGTCAGAAGGTCTCAGATAGTAATACAGTACATGACGTGGGTCTGTATGTGTGTGAGTAGGAGATGCTGTTAATCATGAAGTCAATCTACGACATGATGGGAAGGTACACATACCCCAGTGTGCGAGATGAAGCTCCATCTGAACATGTGGAAAAGTTCTTTCAGGTACCAAAAACAAGCATGTTTTATGCTGACACAGACACTCAACATACCCTTACTAGAACATTTACTTTATGTTTTACATGTACTTTACTAGAACTTTATGTTTTGTTTCTATAGAAAATGGACAGAAACCGAGACGGTGTGGTCACTATTGAGGAGTTTATTGAGACCTGTCAGAAAGTAAGTCTTTTTTTTGATGTTTGTAAAAATATCCTTCTACCTTACTTGGATGTAATTATGTAACCATCTGATAACAAAACCATACTGCTGTAAAATGTTATGTTCAATGTTTATGTGAATTACTAATAGCATCATTCTTGCATTAATTTTTGTATTGATAAATTAATGCATGCTTTATATCAATTGCAATTTAGAATATTCAATTCAATTTAAAAAAAAAAAGGGTTTTAGCTTATAAAGTCACTCATATCTTACATTATTAGACTTATTACACATTTGGCCATTTGTTTAAAGGCCTAGTTCACCAAAAAAATGTAATTATGTCATCATTTAGAGGCCATTCATTTCACATCTTTTGTGTGCACAGGTTCATTATTTCAAATGGACACGTGTGGCATGTGCAAGCAAATAGGGTGTGACGTGCTTGCGTTTTCCAGGCACACCTACACTGCATCGAGTTCATTCATTCATTCATTTTCTTTTTGGCTTAGTCCCTTTATTAATCTGGGGTCGCCACAGCGGAATGAACCGCCAACTTATCCAGCATATGTTTCACGCAGCGGATGCCCTTCCAGCTGCAACCCATCACTGCGAAACATCCATATACACCCATTCACACTCGTACACTACGGAAAATTTAGCTTACCCAATTCACCTATACTGCATGTCTTTGGACTTGTGGGGGAAACCGGAGCACCCGGAGGAAACCCACGCCAACACGGGGAGAACATGCAAACTCCACACAGAAATGCCAACTGACCCAGCTGGGGCTCGAACCAGCAACCTTCTTGCTGTGAGGCGATTGTGCTACCCACTGCACCACCTTGCCACTGCAGCGAGTTGAAAGCATATAATTTTTTTTCTGAATGATGCAAGCACAATGCAAGTCATGTGACAAAAAACAACCAATTTGTTACATTTGTATCGATTATACACATTTCAGTAATAACAGTAGACCAGGGATGTCCAAACTTGGTCCTGGAGGTCCGGTGTCCTGGAGAGTTTAGCTCCAACCCTAATCAAACACACCTGAACCAGCTAATCAAGCTCCTACTAGATATATTAGAAATTTCCTGGCAGGGGTGTTAAAGCAAGTTGGAGCTAAACTCAGCAGGACACTGGCCCTCCAGGACCGAGTTTGGACACCCCTGCAGTAGACTAATTACCTCAGGCAAATGCAGAGCACCAAACACTGTGCCACTTTTTAATTTTCTGCAGAAATTTTGTTTTAATTTATGTAACAAAACTTGTATCTGAACCACAGCAAGGGTTTGTCTGAGGTGGTTCATTAGAATGAGCAGCTGGTGGTTGCCTAGCAACAACAGCCACCATTGAAGCGCAAGCTCAGAAGCACATTGAAATTGGTGAAGGAAGCAGCACGCCTTGCATTTTCCACACAGTTTTAGATGCGATGATTAAACGGCCTGTTTTAGTTTCTTCAAAGATAAATCATTTTGAAGTATGTTGAAAAAATGTAGCCATTGACTTCCGTAGTATGTTTTTTTCCTATTATGAATGTCAGTGGCTACCAGTTTTCTTCAAAATTCGTCTTTTGAATTCAACAGAAAAAAAAACTCACAAAGGTTTGAGACCATTTGAGGGTGAGTAAATGATGAGTACATTTTCAGTTTTGGGTGAACTATCCTTTTAACCAACAATGACATTTTTTGAAAACGATTTATCACTTTTATAAATCACAATAGTGTAAAATAACAAGCACATTCAATAAAATGCTCTTTTTCACTGAACTAAACATGAGCAAAACATTCTACCTTGCAGGATGAAAACATCATGAACTCCATGCAGCTCTTTGAAAATGTGATATAGCCCAAAAATGGAGCAACGTAAAGCTGAAACAACCCTCAACGTCCCAAAACCAAATCTCTCTATCTGTCTATATACCAAACTAGCACAGCAGTCACTCTCTGTTTTGTCCTGTAGCACTAATCCAATGCCTGCTGCACTCTGTAGAAAACTATAGACCACTTAGCCTACAATATGGCGTCACAATTTATACTTCACAGCGGGACTACTAGCCTAGCAAAAAAAGAAGAGCCCGGATGGCTGGGATCCTTTCTGTTGCTAAATACAAGCATCAAAATAATGGAACTTTTAAACCGAATGAACAAACGAAGTAGCAAAGCCACGTTTTGTATCACGGGTTGATTGATTCCAGTGGAGTCGCCAACGTCCATATGAAAACCATCACCAATCTGGACTGCTGTCTTCTGCCTTATGAATAAGGGACATTACAAGACTCGATCTCAATCTTCCAGATACCATAGTTTTAAGGAGGCTAACTATGGACTTCAAGGGACCCAAAAGGAGACGATTTGAAGCACACCAGAGACTAAACACGTAATACTCACCAAAAGAATAGAAGGAAATAAGCAACCTGAAGCATGCCTGTGCAAATACGTGAGATATTTGTGATTTTCTTGCATGGAGACTGATAAAGTTGTACATTTTTCTTCCTCGTAAAGCCAGTAGGTCCCACAGAAGACTGTAAGCTAACTAAAGCAACTGTATGCGTGAAGTTACATAGTGTACTAGTGTTTATAAGTTCTGCTCAAACTTGTATTGCACATATCAATGGGGCCAGGATGGTTTGTTTGGTCACATTTGATTCTTGCACAGCAATGAGGTATATGACGTTATATTTACAGCATAGGCATTTTAGAGATATAGAAACTTGTGTTTTATTTTCAGGAATGTGTTTATTTGTCAGGTGGTGTCTAATGGAATGCAGGGTTTAGGCATGAATTGACATGCCCAGGTTATTAAAACAATGTGGTTTACACATTTTATTATGCTTATCTAAACAAATGATTTGGATTTTGCTATATATATATATATATATATTTGAAAACAGACTGAGATATATATATACTGTACAAGAAACTTATTTTATTGTTGTTATTATTATTCATTTTGCCCATATGTTTTTTTATTCATATGGGCAGCTTTAGGCATCTCATTCTCATTTGTATTATCAGGAATATTGTAACTCTATACATTCACAGAACAGTCCCCTTTTTTATTTGCGAATAGTGGACAACTATTATCTACTTTTAAAAGAACAACTAAATTGTGAAAGCTTTTATTTGTTTGTTCTTTCTTCACTTGGTGGAAGCAGATAAAGTTTCATGTAGATCCATTGAATAAAAGATGCACTACTATTGATCAACAGATTTCTGTTAGTGTTACTGGTGCTTTTAACAATAATAGTCTTCCTCCAAAAGTATGATGGTAAACCTGTGTTGTGTTAAGCCAATAAAGGTCAGTTACTCGAAGGGTACATTTACACAATTGCTATGTTTCCATATTTTTATGCACATTTTAGAATATCGCATAATAAATGATTAAATTGCAAGCTGTGCATCAATTTTGAAAATGTGCATTAAAAACTTATGTTCATAATTGAGTAGGATAAAAGTTTAAAAATGATTTAAAATGTGCATAAACCTTGATGGAAACACATTTAACAAATACATTCCAGCATGCACATCAAAAAGTCATGTGATTTTGTTTTAACAGATCATGTGATAACCAAAATGGGTGCAAAGGGACAGTCACCAAAACCATCAAGTCCGCCATCAAAGTGGTTCAGTATTATTCCCTTACAGAACTGTCTTGAGTATCTACACTCTTAAAGAGCGGTCTCACGCTTCCAAAAGCCACCATGTGTTCATTGTGTGTCAGCTTCATCTTCTGAGGTGCAATTAATTAAAAAAAAAGGCCCACATTGGCTTCTTATTGTTCATTCATTTTCTTTTTGGCTAAGTCCCTTTTTTAATTAGGGATCGCCACAGCGGAATGAACTGCCAACTTATCCAGCATATGTTTTACGCAGCGGATGCCCTTCCAGCTGCAACTTAGTACTGGGAAATACCCATACACTCTCATTCACACACATCCACTACGAAACCAGAGCACCCGGAGGAAACCCACGCCAAGACGGGGAGAGCATGCAAACTGCACACAGAAATGGTAACTGACTCAGCCGAGGCTCGGACCACTATTGAACCACTATCCACTGCGCCACTATATATTATAGTACAAAAATATGTTGTTCTCTTATTTGGGTTTGGATTGCCTGATTATACTTTATTATGATGCAGGGCTACTGAATGCTGAATGTTTGTGTTGGGACAACATGAATAAATTAAACTAACTTATTCGTTTTTACAAATTATGTGGATTAACCATAAAACAATTAAGTTGTACCCCTCAAAAATCTCAAGAATTGTGTTGATTCAGCTCATTTTAAATATAGTTCATAGTTTGAACTAACAGCTAACGTAATTTTTTGAGTGTTGATTTTGATTGGCTGACATTTATTCATAATTTGGCATACAATTATTTCCCAATAAATGCACATGCAGTCAAGGCAGGTATTGACCACAGTACAACCAAAGTCCCATTAAGGCAAGTCATTTCACTCGGCAGCCATCTTTGAAATGCCTCTCCGACAGTATGCTTTGGCATTCTGTTTGAATGGGGAAACAACAAATTCTCCTAAATTGCATGCCAACTTACGATTAAATTTCATATTATGAAACAACAATTACATTAAACAACAACTGTCTCTTTAGTTTCATTTCTAAACGTTTGAGTCACACAAAATCTGCAGAAATTCATATCTGGTCCCAGCCCCTCCCCCGGAGAAATGTCAGTCTATATCGATCGCTGATTGCTTCTTGTACTAGAAGGCGGGGCTTCATTCGCCATATTGACTGTTACACTTTTCCCCATTCAAAGCTATCTTGTGTATTCTATAGCCTTTGGTACAGCTCCATATCACTACGCTCATTGATTTCAAAACAAAACAAATGGCTTTGGAAGAGATTTCAGTAAGCAGATTGTTACTCCTTTTGTCTGTATTATTTTCTAATAATTAAAAATTTCAAAAATTCTATGTTTAACTTTTCTTCCTTACCATATATTACAATAACACAAATCACTCCCAAGCAAACAAGATAAAGGGTAATGCGCTATGCACCTCTCCATGTGTGATCTGCCTTCTGAACTGAAACCAAATATGTGTGAGTATGATTCCAAATGGGTTCACACAGAATATCATGTCCTTACAGAAACACTTATCCTCATTTGCTGTGTTTATGTAAGTCTGAATATGTTTTGGTTCAGGCTGGAGACACATCTCCATTTTATTTGCTTTGGATGTCTGACTAGGGAAATATAATCTGTTGTGTATTCAATCTTTTATGTATCTTTACTGGTTGCTCGTCTTCACATTTTCCATAACAAATATACCTTTTATTTGCAACTTATATGTGTAGATTTTACAATACATTTTTTAAATGATGTTTTCACTAAATAACATTATCTTCTTTACTGAGCCATGAATCTCTATTTCAGGATCACATGCATACTTTACAGTTTTATTTATATCTGTACTCTGAAGGCTTTTACCAGCTTTTAAGTATATGATCATGGTTTAATAACATCCCAATCTTAATACATCAGGTTTAATATGGAGTTAAATGTCCCACACTTTCTATCTACAACAGCTTCAACTCTTCTGGGAATGTTTTCCACAAGGTTTAGGAGTGTCTTTATGGGAATTTTGATCATTATTCTAGAAGCACATTTGAGAGGTCAGACACTGAAGCTGGATGGAATGAACTGGCTCACACCTCTGCTCTAATTCATCCCAAAGGTGTTCAGTTGGGTTGAGGTCAGGACTCTGTGCAGGCCAGTCAAGTTTCTCCACACCAAACTCAGACATTCATTTTATTTTGGGCCTTGTTTTGTGTACTGATGTGAGAAACAGGAAGGGATCATCCATAAACTGTTCCCACACATTTGTGAGCATCCACAATGTCCTGGTACGCTGAAGCATTCAGAATTGAGGATTTTGACGGGTACAGCTGTTCGACACTTCGGGCCTCTATAATTCTTTACCCAGGGAAGTTGTTGATGTCACAGAATGACAACAGGAGGCTGATAATTTACTTCTAAATGTATGTACATGTATAATATTTTTTTTTCTATAGGCTACAACTGTAATATTTATACAAGTTAATTATAAAATAAACTAAAATGATATATAATTCTAAATCAAACAGAAACATACATATAGCAGACATAAATAGAAACATACATACATGAATAAAGCACAGCCTGCATAATGTACTCACAATGTAGTGTAATTTGCCTGATTCATATTCATACACGGCCTCACGGTGGCGCAGTGAGTAGCACGTTCGCCTCACAGCTAGAAGGTCGCTGGTTCGAGCCTCAGCTGGGTCAGTTGGCGTTTCTGTGTGGAGTTTGCATGCTCTCCCCGTGTTGGCGTGGGTTTCCTCCGGGTGCTCCGGTTTCCCCCACAAGTCCAAAGACATGCGTTATAGGTGAATTGGGTAAGCTAAATTGTCCGTAGTGTATGTGTGTGAATGAGTGTGTGTGGATGTTTCCCAGTGATGGGTTGCAGCTGGAAGGGCATCCGCTGCGTAAAACATATGCTGGATAAGTTCATTCTGCTGTGGCGACCCCAGATTAATAAAGGGACTAAGCCGAAATGAAAATGAATGAATGAATGAATGCCTCAATTGCATATTAAACCAATTTGTCATGTAACAAATGAGGAAGTATACAGCTAATATTTGTTTTACTTCTCACCTGAACAAATTATTACAACATGAAGAATCTGAGGGAGTTTCCACACACCCACTAACCTACATCCATCAATTAGCACCATAGCTTAGCTGCTGATTCAGGCCATTGAGCTCTTAAACAAGCAGGAAGAAGGAGAAGTCACTGTCTAGCACTTGTTCAAGCATTATGAAAGAAGCACTGTTGCTAACTGGGATTATTTCCCATCTGTTCACGTCTGACTCTCACCTACAGCTATTTCCAGCAGTGGCATTACTTCCTGTTTGTGTACATACAATGCCATTTTAACCCAAGTGCAGATTTGGCAACCTTATCTGTTGTATGTCCGGTGTAAAGTGTTGGGTGTAACAATATCTATGATTATAAATTTATAAACATTTGTTGGGCATGGGGATATTTTAAATGATTACACAGCTTAAATTGTAAATAATGTTCTAAACAGGGTTAGCTTTCTTTCACAAAGCACTTAGCTTTACAAGTGGACACAAAGCTTTTACTTTGTTAAAAGTAACTCGAATATCAATAAATCTAAGAAAATATCATATGAGAATAAAATAGCAGGTATGCTATAGGGAAGAAGAAGTGAGGTCTTCGCAGTTTATTTTTTATGACATTGCTTTTTGACACCATCAGGGGGCAATGCAGAGCTAATAAAAGTACTTGGGTCAAAGGCGAAAAGGGGTTTTCACTTGAGGCATCAAATTATTTTTTTTAATGCCTACTAATAATAATATAATTTTAATGAATAATAATAATAATAATAATAATTATAATAATAATAATAATTATTATTATTATTATTATTATTATTATAACACTCATAATCATAATAATTTACTGAAATACGCTTAATTTTTACCCAGTTTATCCAGTATCCAACACATTATACTTTTTTTAATCCCATATACATATACATTATGCCCATATATACCATCCCATATACCTTAAAATGTGTCTAGTTAACTTTTAAAATATTTGAGCCAAAAATAATGAATATTGTCATATATTTCATTCAGCAAAACGATCGTTTTCAATACCAAAAAATCACTGACATATTTAAAACAAAAATACTTTGATGACATTAAAATACTTTATTTAGGGATCACAGTTCAGCCCCATATACTAATTTATTTTAAAGTAGTAATACTTTGCCGCTATCCTTCAAACCATTAGGTTTCACCTGTTCATCAGCAAGTTTCAAAATATTAATCATTTAAAATAATTTAGGGCCTTCCCTCTGGAATCACTTAGACCCCGCTTTAAAGACTAAAACCACTCTAAACCCTTTCAAAAGAGAACTGAAAATAATGTTAACATATAAATAAGTTATCTAGTTAATTTTGTTATATTTAAATGCTTGAAGTGTGATTGTATTGTCTTGTTTGATCATGTAACTTTATGTCCATTTAATGGGATTTTGGGGAGGTGGTCTTATAAGACCTCAGGGTCTTCTCACTCTCTCCTGCATAGTATGTTCATTTTTTTTTTATATTTTATTGGACTTGCGAAGTTGTATTTGAAATGTTATATGTGCAAATAAACTTTTTATTTTATTTTATGTACATCACATGCCTGCTTAATATAAAGATGCTTAACATACTTAAAAATATGTGGTATATATATTTTTTCATTTTAACGCTGGTGTATTTTGATAATAAAATAAATAAATGAGTCAGTATTTATTGAGTTGTGTTATCTCATAAGTTTAATCACCGAAGAGCTGCTCTTTTAAATCCTTCTCTGACAGCTTAGCAAATCACTCATTGTACCATTATGTTAAAAAATACTTAGCTGAGTGACAATTGCAATAATTCAGTGACCTCCCTGTTTGTCTGCATGTTCTTTTTTGAGTGTGTGTGTGTGTGTGTGTGTGTGTGTGTGTGTGTGTGTGTGTGTGAATTATCGCTGTTATATAATTTATTTTGTAATCAGGATGTTTAGTAATGATGATTTTGAAAAACACAATAAAACTTTAAAGGAATAGTTCATCCAAAAAATAAAAAATGTTAATATAATCACCCCCAGGGCATGTAAGATGTAGGTGATTTTTTTCTCTCTCTCTTCAGCAGCATATGAAAGAAGATTTTAGTCGGCTATTGGCAAATTCAGGCAACAAAATTAACTGTGGCTCCTGATGATACAGTCTTATAAACAAAACGTTACTGTTAGGCCTACTGTAATTGCATTGTGTTGGAAAATGCGACTTTTCAATGTTCTGCATAATAACAAACAAATAAATAAATAAATATCCAAGACTCGTGTAAAAAGTACAGCTCAGATCATCGGTGCCAGATAATTATGTAGTGTGGTGACCGAATGTAGGTCAATTAAATAATGACGCAGTGCAACCTGAAAACCGAGAGGGGGCGCCCATGAACATATTAAAAAACAGTCAATTACTTAAAAGAAATAATTTAACTTTTTATTTTTTTTTTAAATAATATATAGCTACTGTGTGTTTAAGTCTCTATTTGTAGTTTTTTTATTAGCCTGTTTGTATAATTACTTATTGTATGCTCAAAACATGTACTTATACAGCTAAAAAGAAACCAAATAAAGAGAGAAAAGACACAATGCGCATTTCCCCCTTTTAACAGTTAAACATCCGGAAAAACGGAGTCCTGTGAAGGAGGCTGCGCTGAGCGGGCTTATGGAATCACAAGGGGAGGCTCCACACCGGCAAAATAGATGACTGGATGTTGCGTCATTGCTTCTAAACAATGCTATTGGCCGAGCGTCATCAGAAGGCGGGGCAAGCGAGCGCTTTGACGTCAGAGTTTGTTTTGAGCATGCGTTGAAATAGCACAGTGCCCCGTGTACGTCCGTGTATTGCTATATAACCAGGAAAAAAAT
The DNA here is from genome assembly GCA_903798125.1 of Danio choprae. Taxonomy (NCBI): domain Eukaryota; kingdom Metazoa; phylum Chordata; class Actinopteri; order Cypriniformes; family Danionidae; genus Danio; species Danio choprae. The sequence goes on along the minus strand of CAIGQW010055033.1, from coordinate 993,082 downwards.
CGTGCCACTCTAGTTCAGCATACGTAAGCCTATTTAGTCAAGAAACCCCAACGCGCCGAAGGTGTTTAGTCACAGAAAGCTGCTGTGTGTGTGTGTGTGTGTGTGTGTGTGTATTTCCCCTCAGTAGTGTTGAAGTAGGACAAGCAGTAGCGCAGCTGCCAGGTACCACGACAGAGAGACAACACAAGGGGAAATTACAGAGGACAACGGTTTTTTTGTTTCTTCCTGGAAAGGTAACGTAAGACATAACGATTCAGTGTGTTTTATGACACGGATTCGGTACTCGTAAATGTAAATTAATATATCCTTAGTATCTCAGGTCAGACTAATAATCGGGGAAATGCTGTAACATTAGTCGCATCCTATCACAAAACTACGCATTCCCGGTTTCAGGGATGCGATAGAAAATAACTGATTTGTTTATATAAACATTAACGTATGACAAAGCTTTTATAAGATCACTTACAGTTTTTTTTGATGATCTATGTATGAATATAAGATGCTATTGAGGTATGTATGGCGTTCAGCTCTATTGACTTGTATGAGCTGGGCCATAGACGTTAAATCACTGGCTCCTTTAAAATGACCACGTGCTTTTCAGCCTGTCTGCGTTGATATGTATTTTCTCATCTTAAACTAACTAACAGTGACAGCTAGTTAAGCTCTCTCTCTCTTTCACAGGCTGTGCACATGCTTGATGCATTACATCACTTAAGTTAACCGAAGTGTAATAACACACGACGACATTCAAAATTCACGTTTAATTTAACAACACATTACTAAGACTTATTTTAGTTTTTGTCTTGTGTTTAGTTTAAAAATTAACCGTTTTTATCTTAGTTGGTTAGTTGAAACGATTGTTTTTATTATGTTTTATGTGAAGGTTAGTAATAATGTGATAAGACGATAAACGGTGAAGCATGTGAGGAAGATGTGCAGCAGGTTCATATCGGGTAATGTCTGACGTCATCACCGGCGGTGACTAACGTGATGTAACATTGGGCATAAACTGTCGTTAAATACCATGAATGGATTTAGTAATTGATGCATGTCAGTGAGTTCTAAATTGTAAATGGTTGCTATGGAAGCGAGTAGTAGGTGTGGATGTAGCCTGGTGGCTGCCAACTTCTTGTGCTTTCAAGTTAGACTGGTAACTAGGTTAACTGTCCCTGTAATTACATGGTGTATTGTACATTGCATCAAGTAGATGCCATCCAAATGGCCAATTAGTAATCTATTGAAAAAAAGTTTGTATAGGTTATTTTGTATGAATTCAGCCATAGGTCCTTGGGTTAAAACTGAGATCATCTTCTTCTTTCTGAAGGAAGATAAACACAAATAGTGATGATAAACAACAAGAAACCACAAAACTTAACTTAATGACCAAATAACAATTCAGGGTCATTCCGTGTCGACTCAGTTACAGGTCCCTTGCTCAAAATTTTCATTTCCATTTTATTTCTAAAGAAGACAACCATTAAATGTATTGGATATGTATTTATTAAGCAATCCACTATTTTGTACAGCGGAGTCGAAATGACAATTTTGACCTGAGAGTTGTAGCTAAAGTAGAGCATACCCAACATTACAGCAATTCGTAACATTTTGATTTAATAGCTAATTCATATGAATCATATGTACGATCTCATTCGTACAATTTTGTACAATTTGCTTATTCCCAATGATGGTTGGGCTTAGGGGTGGGGTTGGGTGCCACCCCACCTTTTTTAAACCATACATTTTTATACGACTGAATGCGTACGAATTAGCCACTAAACTGACAAAACGTAAAATACTTATGTTTCCTCATGAGATCAGGCTGGCATACCATGTCTGAATGTAAAACATATACATTAATTTGACTGTTTTTAGCTATTTGAAAATGTGTAGCAACTAGCCACAAAGATTGTTGATGTCAGCGACTGATTTTGCTATAGTATTTGCCAATACTACCATGATTGCTCAATCAATATACATCCACAGAATTGAATATGTTGGCACTATTTATGTTTGCCTGTCTTCAAAAATATTTAAGGAAAAAAAGTATTGAGCTGGAAGATTTCTGAATTCTTTTTGATTTGACACAGATTAACCTTGTGGGTATCAAGATTATCACAGCCATATTTGGAAATCATAATGTGTGAAGCCTGGTGATATGAATGAAATTTGTTACATTTAATAATAATAATAATAATAATAATAATAATAAAATGTGTTTTCCGGCAGTCCTTTAATAGAATGTACACAGAAAGACATCCAAGTCTGCGTAAACTATTTAGATGAAGGAATACAGTTGAGAGAAACCCAGACTAGATTGTGGCAGCTGTATTTTACAGGCTGACGTCTGGTAAGCAGCAGTGAGGACTGTATTGAGTGCACTACTTTGCTTAAACAAATCTGTTGTGCTTGGTTTGGACTTGCCTAAATATTGTACATAAGTAGTAGTAGTAGTAGTCATGGATACTCATTGTCAGGGATGTATGTTATCTTATGTGCTATGTTGGAGATAAAGTCCAGCGAAAAGTAAACAAATAAATAAACACGAATACTTAAATGGATAGTTAACCCAAAACTGAAAATTCTGTCATAGTTTACTCACCCATTCTGATTTCTTTTTTTTCTGTTTAACACGAAAGAAGATATTTTGAAGAATGTTGGAAATTGGTAACCATTGTCTTCTGTAGTATTTATTATTCCTTTATGGATGTCAGTGGTTACCAGTTTCAACTTTCTTCAAAATTTCTTTTGTGTTCAACAGAAGAAAGAAACTCATAAAGGTTTGGATTCACTTGAGGGTGAGGAAATTGTGAGTAAATTTTTATTTTTGTGTGAACTATCCCTTTAAACTTACATTTAGATACTGTTTTTTTCCCCTGAATCTGATTCTTGATGGTTATTCTTAAAATGCAAGTCAGCTGCTATTTGAAAGTCCCTCAAAAAGTACAAACGCCTTGGATGGTGAATTACAGTTTCAGCTTAAAGTTGTTGTTTTTTTTTTTAATGTTCTACTGAATTTAATACACCTGCATTGTGGATGATTTGAGGGTGAGTAAGTTAACAGTAAGTTTCTTTTTTGGGATGAACGGTCCGTTAAGCTTTTTTTTTTTTAATCTTTTGTTTTTCAGCTGCTTTTTCTCTTAGTCTGAATCAGCATTGGTCAGCAGAAGTCACTGCTTACTTGTTAATCCAAACATGCCGAGTTTATTTTTTAAATTGGTGAAATCCCCAATTAGCTGTATTGATTTCACAGAGCTTAACCTAGTGAGAAGAAGCTTGTAATGAAATGGTTGAGCTGAGAGTGCATGTTAACACGGCAGCAGGCTGACAGTCACTAAACATTTATGTAAAAAACAAAACAAAAAAAACACTGGAATAGCAAACGAGTATTCGGGTCTTTCTTCCTCTCTTTGATTAGTTTTTTTTCTTAGTCATCTAAACTCTCACCAAATGGGATTTGATCTGTTGAGGCAAAAAAAAGAAAAAAGAAAAAGTCATCGCTCACACTCTCGCTCATGCTATTTCAGTCCCATTCTTACAAATTCTGATTCTCTGTTTTTTGTGTGGAAACAAAAGAATACATTTAAAAAGTCTGTTCCTGTCATACAGAATGAGTTTCCAAATGTTTAAATTAGAGTCTTGGTAGTTGGAGGTTTAGTTAATGTTAATGTTTTATGTTTGATTTTTATATATTTTTTGCTTTCAATAATAATGCTACAATAAAATAGCAATTTTATAACCACCAAATCATAAACTACCAATTTTTTTCTAGGTTATACTATGTTGCTATTCTAGGTACATTAATACACCAATAAAAATTCAAACTACTTACTTAAAACAATACAATTATTGATTTGTTTTGGGACAACTTAATTGTATTTTGTTCAGTCCACTTAAGTTTGTTAAGCAAGTTAACTTAAAGGGCACCTATGATCAAAATCCTCTTTTAGAAGCTGTTTGGACAGAACTGTGTGTAGGTATAGTGTGTCCACAGTCATATTGGGGTGATAGAAGCACAATAAGTCTCTTTTTTTTATTTTTTTTATTTATTTATTTAGTTTTTCCTGACGTTAAATATAGGATCCAAATCCCTCCCATTTTGAGGCTTACCACAACTTGACGTAGGAGTGCGGTTTCCTCTGCCAATTGATTGACGGCTGCATATTAACATGTTTCCGTAGTAACGCCTATAATCATATTCCCAAAACAGGACGTGCGCAAAGCAACTTGGTTAAAACAATTTGTTAAGCTCGCTGTGTTAAGCAGCACCTCAAGAATGAGTTTTACAAGTATAAAACATTTTTTAAACAGCGCATGTTTGTAATAAAGACAGTAAAATCGCTTCGTAATTCTTCACCACAGTCGCATAGTGTCAGTACAATTATGAAAGAAGACGCTTCAATCCCGGTTCATGGACGTTAAATCAGGTTTATTTTGTACATTAACATAACGGATATTTATACAGCAGTGTATATTAATGTGTATCCTGTCACATTTGCCATGCAAAAACAGTGCAAAGCTAAGCCTCCGTGTGAGTGTGAGCGAGCGCGTACACGTGCGCGAACTTTATAACGACATTGTGTGTAACTCGTTGTTGTAGAAAGACTTAAATTAACTCCACAACAAATACATCAAATAACCGTTGGTAAAGTTTTTACTGTAGTAAGAGAGATCATTCATTCTTATCTGATACTGTACTGCTTATGCGTGAGAAGCAGCAGGAGAAGCTACACCCATCATAGCAATAGTGAGCGATATCTTTGGCTCTGACATGCATGTGGGAACGGTGGGCGGGGAGAAGCAGCTCATTTGCATTAAAGGCACAGGCACCAAAACAGCTACAAAGTCAAAAAAGCTCACATTTCTAATATACACAAAGGTATAATAAAGCTGATGGGTATTTTGAGCTGAAACTTTACAAACACATTCTGGAGACACAAAATACTTATCTTAAATCTTGAAAAAGGGGTAAAATAGCTGCTCTTTAATCGATTTGTGTTGGGACAACATGAATGAATTGTTTGGAACCCTGCATTTTTACAGTGTATGCCTTACAGTTAGGGCTGCACATTATATTGTTTTAGCATCACTATTGCAATGTGCAAATCTGCAATAGTCAAATTGGGATTATAATAACCAGAAAAGAACATTCAGAACATGCAAAGGTTAAATATAATCTAATATTCGTCCATTTTATTTTCGGCTTAGTCCCTTTATTAATCTGTGGTCGAATTTATCCAGCATATGTTATACGCAGCGGATGCTCTTCAGCGGATGCCCTTTGCAATCCATCACTGGTAAACACCCATACAAACTCATTCACACACATACACTTCGGACAATTTAGCTTACCCAATTCACCTACAGCACATGTCTTTGGACTTGTGGGGGAAACCCGAGCACCCGGAGGAAACCCACGCGAACACGGGGAGAACATGCAAACTCCACACAGAAATGCCAACTGACCCAGCCGAGGCTCGAACCAGCAACCTTCTTGCTGTGAGGCGATCGTGCTACCCACTGCACCACCGTGGCACCCTAAATCTAATCTAAAAACATGAAAGATTTTTATTTGGATGTGTTTTTTAAGGACTGGGACTGTACCGTTTCAAGTGAATTTGAACTATTTGGGCACAAGAAATGATAAAGTTTGCCACTTTAACGAAGATTAATTGTTTAATTATTTAATAAAATAGAATAAAGACTATGCAGTGTTATTTTACATTTGATTATTGAAATATACTTTAATATGAACTATACTTCAATAATGTTAAAGTCACACCAAAAACCGTAAAGCTTTATATTTTATTTAATTTTGTTTCTTTGTTCTGTTGTTTTCCTCTTTCCTTTAATTTTTTTATTTAGTATAATTTTGTATATTTATGCAGGTGCACTCAACTACAAATCATTCCAATCAATATAAAATGAGGAATTATTTCCAAATAGAGTTATCTTGTAAAATAAGTTTCATGTATATGTATACTGCAGAAAAAACAAGTATCGCAATGTTATTTTTTTCCAATATCATGCGGCCCAGTAATACATTATTGTGTGTATATTATGGATTATGCATCAAGTATGCTGGGTTATGGATTATGCATCAAGTATGTTGGCTTATTCAATATAGTCCAAGGTCAAAATTGTGACAAAGTAAACCAAAAAGTAATTAATAATATTGAAAAAGTTCTTAAAAGCTTTTTAAAAATATTATGATATAATTTGCTTTGTGGGTTTTTTTTTAGACATTTTTAAGGCTTGATTGATGAATTTTTATTTTCCAAAAAATAAAAAAGCAACAACAAATTATGATTTGCATATATTCATTGTGGTTTGATCGGTGCTTTGTGGTTTGTTATATTATTTTGTATAATCCGATGAAAGTTTTTTTCACTCTTACAATTTCCTAAGAAATTGTCACTATTGGTATGTAGTCACTGCTGTGACATCTTTATTTGTTAAAATAATAAAGAAAACCATACATGTCATAATGTTAAATACTTTCCATTAACTTTTATTCGGTGGCTATTTTACTATATTACACGATAAGTAAATGTTTTACAATGATTTGCTGCAATGTGCAGAGCTCTTTTTAGTGACTCATATTCATTTTCATGTGCAGTTGACCTTAAAAAAACAAAACAGGCAAACAGGGTCACATGTACTTAACCGCATGGTTTTATAAATTTGGCTGACAGTGTCCTTGATGGTGCTGCTTTTTCTTTGGTCACACAGTGTTCAGACAGTGCACTGTAAAAAATGCTGGGTTCCACACAATTGATTTGTGTTGAGAAAACATGAAGGAATTAATTTACCTTATTAGTTCTAACAAATTTAAGTGGATCGACCATAAAACAATTAGGTTGTCCAAAAAAAAAAAAAACCTCAAGAATTGTGTTGTTTCAGCTAATTTTAAATAAGTAGTTTGAACAAACAGCAAATGTCATTTTTTGAGTGGTTTCTACAAGTGTTTCATGAGTTCGTCTGATGGATATATAACTTATTTATTTTGTCTTGTTGAGTTGGTATAATTGGATTTAAAGTGTGGATTTAAATTGCCCTTTTAAAGTTATTTTATCCACTTAGTCATATTTAAATCACTGTATTCAGTTTGTTGGTGTCACTGAACACAATGTAAGGTGAAAAACTGCAGGTAAACACAACATTTATTTTTTTAATGCATGTTAATTTTGGGCTTATTTTTCATAATTCGTCTTTTAACATATAAATCTTTTAACACACTTCACTAATTTGTGTCAGTTGATTTAAATTTTTTGTTTTTGCTTTATCTTGCATTGGGGCTCAAATCTCTAGCACCACTCACTCTTTTACAGAAGGATCTGTTCATACAAAATATGACTGATTAAATACATTGTATTCTACAATAAAAGTGAAATTTATTTGCTGACTAATAGAGAAATAAACACAAACGTAACGTTATAAAAAAGATACAAAACAACTTTTGAACCTGACTCCAACCAGCGTTCAGATTTTTTTTTGTGCTTTAAATGTATGTAAAGGGATGACATGGTGGCTCAGTGGTTAGCACTGTTGCCTCACAACAAGAAGGTCGCTGGTTTGAGTCCCGGCTGGGTCACTTGGCATTTTTGTTGGAGTTTGCATGTTCTCCTCGTGTTCGCGTGGGTTTCCTCCGGGTGCTCCGGTTTCCTCCACAGTCCAAAGACATGTGGTACAGGTGAATTGAATAAACTAAATTGGTCGTAGTGTATGTGTGTGAATGTAAGAGTGTATGGGTGTTTCCCAGTACTGGGTTGCAGTTGGAAGGGCATCCACTGTGTAAAACATATGCTTGATAAGTGTGCGTTGTTTGCATAATTAAAAATTTTCTAAACTTTTGATTCAGTTTTTTTTTTTTTAAAGGAACACTCCACTTATTTTTGGAAATGGGCTCATTTTACAAGTCCCCTAGAGTTAAACAGTTTTACCATTTTTGAAGCCATTCGGCCAATCTCTGAGTCGAGCAGGAGCACTTTTAGCTTAGCATAGATCAATAAATCATATTAGACCAACATTTTGATGATTTTCCTATGTAAAGCTCGACTCTTCTGTAGTTGCATTGTGTTGTAAGACCGATGGAAAGTTGATATTTTCTAGGCTTGTATACACACAGCACCTGAAAATATTTCCCAGCTAACTAGGTAACAGCGATGCATAATATTGCATCTGCTGCAGCAAAGTTACGTGATTATTATGCCAGAATGTGATCGTAGTTCCTAGCCATATCAATCTAGAAAATAGCAACGTTCATTGATCATCAATCTTAGTATACAATGTAATTACAAAAGAATACAGCTATGGGAAAATTATGTAGTGAGATGCTAGTGGTCTAATCCAATTCAATATTCTATGCTTCAAGTGTTTGCACCAGTCTCAAAGATCGGCTGAATGGATTAAAAAATGGTAAAACACAACTGTTTAATTCTGGTGGAGTTGTTAAATGAGCCTATTTCCAACAAAAAGTGTAGGGTTCCTTTAAAGTGATCAAATCAACTGGGGAAGTATGGTGACAATATATATATATATATTGTTAATTCACCTGCAGTCTTAAATTAATTGTGTAGCATTTCTTGAGACCTTTCAGTTGGTTCACACCTCTATAAATGACTCTTGCTGTGCTTCAGTAAATCTCCTCATGATTTCTTGGCCGGTTTATTTTAAATCTTTTACCGTGTATCTGTTAGAAGCTCTTCAAATGCCAATTCCTTCCCTTTGGGGGTGTGGGGGGGGTCTTTTTTGTTTAACCGACATGCAAAAAGACTCGTGGTTTATATTCGTTTCTGCAGGAATTTGTTATTCTTTGATAGTGACTCAAAAGGTTTGTCTTGAACCCCTGTGGAGATATAAATCAGCTCTCTCAGAGCCCGGGGGCCAGGTTCAGATGTCAGGCTCTTACAGCGATGTGGTATTATGGCTAATCTCACTTTACCGCTGAGAGAACTAATTAAACAGCATTTTTGTGTGAATTCGCTGCTGTGGAGGAATGTGTTGTCATAGGCGGGGAAAAGGTCTTTCGTGACTGAAACCAAGTAGTTTAAGTCAAAATCAATAATGTATAGTTTTCAGTGACATGACCTGCATGTGTGGCAAACAACACTGGGCCATAATGGCAGCTACACTGTGATCTCCATAGAAGCACCACAACTGTCATATTTCCATATATTTGGATCACACACTCAAAAGAAGACATTTGCTGTTTGTCCAAGTTATTTATTTAAAATGAGCTGAAATAACAATTCTTAATTCTAAATAATAATTCTTGATGTTTTTTGGGGACTTAATTGTTTTATGTTCAATCCACTTAAATTTGTAAAAAATAGACTTGCAGGCACTTGCAGTCCATATTTTGCACCCGCAGCTGTTTTTCAATCATTTAAAACTCTCATGTGCATGTCAGAGCTACAATTCGGCTATGTTTACATACATTATACATTATTTTTGGATATTCCTCAGCGATTTAGTCACTGGTGATGTTATAGCATCAAAGTTCTTTTATATTTGGTGCCAATTTGTTTTGCTTAATATTTGCCGGTAGAGAAAAACTATTCATTCACTCCTGCTGTTTATACTTTGACTTTGCTTTTCAATTTATACTTTAATTGCACCTAACAATTAAAATAGAAGTTGCATAAAACCTTACAGTTATAACCATTCGGCACAAATCCATCAATTTCTCCTTTCTAGCCTTTTTTTCTATGAGAAAATACTGCAGAAGCACAGCCCAGGCATCTCTCCCCATCATTTATCAATGCTGTATATTATTGCACAACAATTATCAGACTTTTTGGATGAAAAAAAGAGGAATCAGAAATCAGAAAGTATTTTTTTGTCCGCCAGTTCCACTAATGCGACGTGAATATGGTGTTTTCAAACTTAAAATCTTTGTGGAATCGAAATGTACAATGCTTATTTTGCTTGCGCACGTTGTTATTTTTTAGGTGAACTATTAATATCCAAGTTAATCCACTAGAAAAAAAAATGTTTTAGTAATTTTCAATCAAAGTCTGAACCTTTGCTTGTGCGTTAGGAGTGGCAGTCATTCAACGTTTTCATCAGTTTGACGGATTCAGCCACAGTATTCTTAACCACACTCCTCTTACCGTTAGTTTGCTATATGTTGCGTGAAAAGAAATCCTTGTCCCCTACTCGATATCCCATTTAAGTTGGAAGAACATCAACATACTGAAATAAAAGCAACTTCTGATCCATCTGAACTTAAATTCCACAGAAATGAATTTCAAATATAAATGTATAATAATTTATAAAAACCATTTGAGATGCAAGCAATGTAATTTTATGAAATATATGTTTTTATATAATATCTACTAATTTGTTGATTATTATTTCAGTGCTTGCTGTTTTAATTCAGTCTTTGCTTTAGTTGTGCTTAGTTTCGTCTTTTTGCCTTTTTAGTTCATACATTTTGTTCATAAAATCAAACTAATTTATTTGAGTTCCCTGTTTACCAAAGCATCATATGTAATTATCATGTATAATTGTAATGTTTAGCTTATTTTTTGAACTTATGTTATTGTATTATAATTAGTAAAACTCAGCACTTAAAATGCATGTAAATATAATGAAATATTTATACTTCTGTATTAATTATGATCAATAGAATATATATTACACTAAAACTAAAACATATTAATATTTTTTTAAATGATGTAATATGATTATGCTGTATTGTCACTTTTTTATTACAAATATTATATTATAAATTATATCATAAATATATTTATTACGCAGTTATTTCTGACCAGTATTACAAATTGTCAAAATGAGAACTGGGAAATTGTGCAAACAAATCATAATGCACATTTTGCAATCGTAAAAATAATAATAAACAAAATTGGTTATGGACAGTGCACCCTTTTATAGCATAATCTTGTGGACCCTCTTATTTAAATCCCTTAGTCACATTATTCAGCGCAATCCTTGCTAAACATTAAAAAGGAAGTTTTGAATATATAAATGCTGACACTGGTTTTATAAGAAATGTTTGTGAACTATATTGAGTTTTATTATAGTCACGAGTGATGAGTTCCTCTGAATAAAGGACAGGTTTCAGGCTAGTGCAGGTTTCACTTCCAGTAACATTGTATGGTTGACATTTGGTTATGTAGAAAGACAAAAACATCATACACTTGTCAAACTGACCTCAAAAACACTCTTTACTGTTTTTTTTTCTTCTTCTTTTGAACTTTTATATGATTTAAAAAAAAAAAATTAAATAAATAAATGTATTTAGGTTCGGTTCGGTTACGATTATCATGCCATTGATTCGGTTCAATTCGATATCATGGTGCATTGACGATGCTTTTCATACACAATTATATTTTACTTCACAGCACAAGAAAAATGTATAAATATATTTATATATTATTTGTAATACAATTTGTCTTCAATACAAACAGTTAGAACTGTACCTTTTTAAAAACTCAAGTACATGCACAGAACAACATGAGCATTTATAGCAAATAAACAAATGTAAATATCCAGCACGCTTTATGAGCCGTCATCGAGATTTACAACTCTATGATTGGTCACGCGCCCAACAGAAAGGGCTGCGATTGGCTCTAACGCTCTGGCGCTGTTCATTGATGAGTGACACTGATAAACGGCAGCGGCGATCACAGCTGATCCGTGATAGACGCGGAGAAAACGCGCTATTCAGACACGCGCTCGTCTGGATCCACAAGTATGGCTGTAACAGCCGAGAGGAGAGGAATCGTAACGCCAGCAGGTCAAAGGGCCACAGTGAGAGAGAGAAATGGAGTTTTCTTTCATTTTCTCAATCGCAGTGAAATAAGGGCTTCTGCTGTAACTGTCCAGCAAACACTCACACTGTGAATTGTGCAGAGTGTCTGTGTTTTTAAGTAGTTGCAGTGTTTTAATTACTCGCGGTCGTCTCCCTCGCCATAATAAGCTACCGCGACATAACGCATATGAGATGACGTCAGTACTTAATAACCGGCTATGATTTATTACATATTATGATTTATTGCTTTCTTGAGCAAATTTGAAATTATACAGTAACCCAAAGTGTTAAAACACTCATGCCACTTAAAGGGATAGTTCACCCCCAAAAAATAAAAATGTACTCCCTCTCAAGGGGTTCCAATCTTGATCATAAAATAAGTTATTTTAAAGAAAGCTGTAAACCTAGGAAAAGCAAATACTACAGATTCATACGTGTTTGAATATATATTGTACAGCCCTAGAGTAGTCATCAGTGGAAAGTATTACAAAACAGCTGTATGGTATGTATTATTTTCAATTAACAACAAAAGTCTGCGGAAAGTAGGGCAGTACTTTAATATACTTTAGTGTCTTGGAGCTGTTGAGCTTGTTGTTTTAGTCTTGCTTCAGTGATATTTGTTCCTAGAGAGTTTATCTCTAGGGTTTAAGGTATCTGACATTAACACCTCGGGCAAATATGTTTTGTGGCTGGAGCTTTTCCAACTCTTCCAACTCAAGCTCTTCCCACATCTATACGAGTGTTTACTTCGCCCGTTTTCATTATGTTGCGATAGGTATAATTGTCGTATAATTAAATGTGCTTTCATGTGAAATCAGGACTAAAGGCCCATTCACACCAAGGACAATAACTATCATGATAACTGTGATGGAATAATAGTCATTCTAAAGGTGCGGTCAAATTTACCGTTAAACTGTGCTTACAGGTTTACAGGCACACCAATATAATGCTAACTCATAAAAATCAGTTTAACGAAAATAACCTGTTGTCCCGGTTTACATGGTAAGCAATATCTGGCAATCTAAACTGTGACTTACTTTTTAAAGATTATTATTATTATTATTATTATTATTATTTGTTTTATTATTCACATGAACTTTGTCAGCTTATAAATGTCCATATAAACACAGTCATTCGAGAAGGAATTCATGCAATTTGTACATACAAATGAGGACAAAAAATTATAATAATTGATTTATTGTGTCATTCTTTTTAAACAATTCTTTCAAAATACCCAATGCATATATCATTGACTGATTTGTTTATTCATTTAGTAAATAAACACTGCAGTTTGCACTGAAAAGCACACGTTTTGCTCCAACTTTGTTTAGAAGAATAATTTGATTTGGTGGAAAAAACAGAAATAAAAGCAGATTTGCATCTAAAATGTAAATCAATCAGTAGTAAAACCCATACAGAGCTTCTGCAGGGAAAATGCTTAGTCCAGTTTGTCCTAGACATGAGTTTTTTATTAGTCTTATACAGTATTAAGGGCAAAAACACACGCATATAAGACATTAGCATGTGTAGTTTGTAGCAGTTATCCCGTCAGATGCACTGACAGGCTGCTGACAGTTTGATGTGTTTAAGATGTGCGGTTTTCCTTAGTGTGCAACTTGCATTCACTTACATACACTGGTATACTCTCCATTTGTAAATGTTAGAAAGTAAATGTTACAAATGTTTCCATATTGCTGTCAGGTCAGGTGTGCATGAGCCGCCTTCATGCAAGTTTCTGGCAAATTACATGCATTTAAAGTTAAAAAGCCTATGCACTCTTTGTGAAAATACTTCTTGATAAAACAAATGGAAATAAATGTTCTATGTTTATAGAGCTACATTTTCAAAATGTGATCAATTTTTGAAAGTATTACAGCGCTTTGTAAATGTTAATTAGTACCATTTGATGAGCCTCCCCATACCGTTTGATAAAGCACTTGGACCCGGAAGTTGCTTCGTGTGACATCAGACTTGATAAGTGGATAGGCATCACACTTCAGACGAAAAAAAATATTTAGTAATTATTTTGTAATTTGTTTACCATATATCATCCAGCTCTTAAATCTGCTTGGACAAACTATGTGTGGCAGCAGAATCTTTGGACTGATCTGTCCTGCTGTGTTTTGGACCGTCTAGTGATGATCACATTACTAAGACACACACTATACCTGAAGGGTCATCATGACTAACAGCAGTGAAGCTCAGTCTTGATGTAAACTGACATCTCACTTTGTTTGTCTACGTGCCTCACAGATTTGCGCACACACACACACACATGCACACGCGCGTTTACATGTAGACAACACAGCCTGATCAGTGGAAGTATTCTTGGGAACTGGCTAAAGTTCATGATCAGATCGGATAATATGCTGTATTCTATACGCATGCAAACTGAACCGAAAGACCTTTATTAAACTCTTTCACCTTACTGTAAAATCATCCAGTGTGACTGGCAGAAAAGATTTAGTCATTTTGATTGTCATTTGTTTAGTCATGTTCAGTTTCAGCACTAACAGTGCACAATTTTACCTATCTCTCACATTTAATGTTGTCCGGTACATTTTTATTTAAACAATCCAATAATTTCAATTGAAATCCAGATGATTGCCAATCCTTATGAAGCTGAAACCATTCCATACACAGATTCCGCAATATGTTTGTTAAGTTGGATCACAACTACTTTTTAAAAATTGCTTTGTTTTTAAACTGAAACTTCACTGAAGCAGAAAAAATATATTTGTACAAACTGAGGGATCTTAAAAATAATTTCTTAATAAAGTCTTAATCCGCTTCATTCAACGTTTTTTAATCGTGTTTCAAACCTACAACACCTGATTAATGGATTAGTTTACTCATTTTTATTCTGTTGTTAATTACTCGCCCTCATGTCATTTTGAATTCCCGAGACAATCGTTCATCTTCTAAACAAAAATGAGATTTTTGGATGAAATCTGAAAGCTGATCCTCCATAGATGACAACAGTCCAACAAAACTCCAAACAGTCCAAACAAGTCCAGAAAAATACCCCCCAAAAAAAACATCCTCAAAAGAGTCTGTTTTTACAGCGATTCAATTGGAATATTATGACGTTATGAGTACTTTTGTGTTCACATAAAAATCTCAGTGTTAGTATATTGTGCACTGAGACGCATAAAGAGCGCATCGCTCTCGTGAACTCCCTTGATATACTGACACGGAGGAGAAGAAACTGTTGAATGAACTTGTTTTTGTTTGTGCGCACAAAGATTAATGTAGTTTGATAATATTCCATTTGAAGCACTGAATGCATTTTGAGGATGATTTTTACTTTTTATTTTTCCGAACTTTGAACGAGTCTGGACCATTACTCTCTATGGAGGATGAGGGAGCTCTCCGATTTAATCCAAAATATCTTCATTTGTGTTCCAAAGATGAAGGAGAGCAATTAATGACAGAATTTTTGGGTTTGCTAACCCTCTAAAAGCATCTTTACACAGGAAAGGCAGCACGGAAACAAACCTATAGAGGAATACATTTTCAAAAAGGTGTATTTGCTTAAACCGCAGGGCTGTGCAAAAATATCGTTACATCTTGGGCTGTTATGACACATTTCCGTTCTCTATATACTATGATACACGTCACATACTAATACAAACTATTGCAATATAAAACATTATTTTTCAGTATCGCAATATATCGTGATATGTATCGTATCATGAGGCCCTTGCCTATACAAAACCCTAGTAAACCATTTAATGCGGCATAGCATCTTTACACAGAATTTTGTTCAGACACAGACCTGATGATATAAGCTTTGTAAAGCTGTGCTGTGACTTAAGCTGTGTAAAGTATTGTCATGGATTTACCTATAGCCTTACAGTGAATTGAGAGAGATGAATGCTTGAATTGCCTTGTGATTTGCCTCTTGGCTGCTATTAACTCCTGTCTATCTTTCTTTTGTCAACCCTCATTCTTTGTCCACATCTGTCCTGGCTCTCCTGTCTTTCTCTCCTCCATCCTCCCACTTTCCTTCTCTCTCCTTTCAGTTTTAACTCCTCCCACACAGATGCTTCCGGCCGACCTGATTGGTGGGAGTGATGTGTGAACTAGGTACTCATTTCTTTTCTGTCCCCAGCTGCACTCAAACACCTGCTCATTGCAAAGAAAAATCGATAAACCATCACAGATTTCTAGTATTGAGTTGTTTGCTCGGTAAACTGTGTGTTAGACTTTGATTCTGAGAAAGCAGGAACTCTTTAATGTGGATTCTACGTTAATAGTAAGCTAATAGTCTACGTTAATAGTCATAATGTGAATGAGAGATCATGGAAAGGGTTTGTCTTTTGATATCTTGTCCGTGTAACAATCCATGTCATTGTTATGATTTATATTGTGAGAATTAAATTAGCTGTGGCATTTTGGCTATAATAAAGTGAAAACAACCTGATGGTAAAGTGTTAATTTGGCCACGCTTTTAAGATGTGTTTGTCAAATGAATGAGGAAATTATAAACAATCCTCACTTTATCAATTTAAGTACATGTTTGATGTAAAAATGTATATGCCAATATATATATATATAAATTGTAGTAGTATGTCATTATAATATTTGCATAATAATGATTTTAAATGTTTTATTAAAAAATATTGTAATCAATTTCTCTTGGCTGTCTAATACTATTATTATTATTGTTATTATGATTATTATTAATGTATAAAACCTATTTATGTATGTTTTGTGAGGAGCTGGATTTTTAGACCAATGATATTTAGTCTGTGTAGTCAT
>CAIGQW010055033.1:963440-976145 GCA_903798125.1 Danio choprae | reverse complement strand
TGTATGTATATGTATATGTATGTATATGTATATGTATGTATATGTATGTATATGTATATGTATGTATATGTATGTATATGTGTATATATATATATATATATATATGTGTATGTATATGTATATATATATATATATATGTGTGTGTGTGTGTGTGTGTATATAGAAAATCACATTATTTTTTCATATACCTTACTTTGAGAGAGAGATATATATATATATATATATATGTATGTATATGTATGTATATGTATGTATATGTATATGTATGTATATGTATGTATATGTGTATATATATATATATATGTGTATGTATATGTATATATATATATATATATGTGTGCGTGTGTGTGTGTATATATATAGTAATAGTAGTGTATAGTAATATAGCTCAAATACAACATTCATATAACATACTGTTAGTGTGATTTGAACAAATATGAACTACGATACAGAATAACATTATCTAAGTTTACAAAAGTATTTAATGTTAGCAAAAGTACTAATGCACTACTTAATGTTAACATACCTTATTGTAAAATATTTACAATTGTTTAATTTTACAGTATATGGTTATATTATTTAAGAAAGCACATGGGTCAAAATATCATGTTTGCAAGTAACGGTTAATATAAAAAAAAAGAAAGGCAACCAACTTGCAGAAACAAACAGTTGCTTGTTAATTAATAGTGTTTTTATTATAGAACATGCAATTAATAGCATTAATATACACATAAAGAAGCCTGTGAGTGCTGCTATAAGAGATTAACTGTTTTTTTTCATGCATTTCCACAGAAGTGCCTCTTTATCAGTCTCTTCACTATGGTTTGCGCCCTGTAACTTTATCTGTTCTCTCATGTAAGAAGACATTGGTGTGAAGGCTCAAGTTTCCCTTAGTCACGCAAATGCTTCCTTAAAAACAATTGCGTAAACACTCTCTCATAGCATTATTGAGAATGGTATGGTTCTTCTAAAATGGCGTGTGCTTTTTAAAGACTCATTCCTGGATGTAATGATTGTCTGGGGATGTTTGTGCAGACATATGAATCTTCTGTCTAATATGTTGACACCAGAAACTCCACTAATGTTGAGCTAAGCCTCAAGTAATCCTTGTTTTGGTTGAACTCTTCCCTACGCGAGTGTGGTCACTTTTCTGCATAAGCCTACATTTGAATAAGCACCCTGCTAGACAGCCAATGTTGTGGGTAAAACGCCATGAGGTTGCAAGATAAAACCATGTGCCCGACACTGAAACCCTCCCATTTGACTTGGGCATAGAGAGCCAAAGCAAGTTTTCAGGATGTATATGGAATATGGAAGAAGAACAGATTTGATTGACGTTCCTACAGTAGATTTTGTCATGCATACAAAGTGTGTATTAGGATAAGAATGAGATGACAATCATAGAGTTAATTTGATGATTGTTGTTTTGCATTATTATGTATTGTTATGGATTGTTACTTATAATGAATGTAGAAGGCGTAGGATTAAATGTGCAAATGCTTCTTCTTAGTCCTTAGATTTCAGACATATGGAAGTAAAAAGTTTGCTTTGTTATTAATATTATTGTAGTTTTTTTGTTGTTGTTGTTTTTACATGTCAAAATAAAGTCTAAAAGTTGCAAGTCTAAGTTTAAAACTTCTGGAAATGTAAGCCTTCCTAAGTTCACCTACATCAGGCGTCACCAACCGTGTTCCTGGAGATCTACCTTCCTGCTCCACACCTGAACCAATTAATTAGGACCTGAAGCAGCACTTGATAATTACAGACAGGTGTGTTTGATCAGGGTTGCAACTGAAATCTGCAGTAAGGTAGCTCTCCAGGAACAGGGTTGGTGATCCCTGACCTACATATTGTTTGATTTCAAGATTCCCACATCCATTTTTTAGCATTCAAGCTTACAATAAAAAAAGCAGTGTCATTGCTTTGCATCTTGGTAAATGTATGATGTTTGCAAATATCTTTGTTTGTCAGGTGGTTAATGGTGTCGTGCAGACCCCTGGAGATCAAGATGCCGAAGACACGCAGCTCATGGCCATTTATGCAAAGGACAGCCAGACAGAGGACAAGGTATGTTTTGTTTTTTGTTTTGTTTTTTAGTGATGTTAGTAATGTTGAAATTACACATTTCACCATTAAAGATATATCAGATGCCCATTTTACATAAGTTGGTATGATTCTTTAGGGTCTTTATGACATTTCTGTAATATAGTTTGGTTGAAATTCTGCAATGGTCAAGTAAAACAGCACCCCACTTACCTTGACAAAAACAGCTCTGTTCACTGCGACTTGATAATGAGCTACTGTTCAACACACCCCACTCTTCGAAATATAAGATGTCCTCAGATATTTTTGGACTATAAATACCCCTTGCCATTCCCTACACACTACACAGCTTTTTCCACAAAAAAAGTAATGCCTTTTGGGCTAAAGAATGTCACTACCATTTTGGCGCTATACACTAGGGCTGCGAGATTAATTGATGTTGATTGTGCACATTTTGTCAGTAAAGCCAGTCCTGTAATCACCGGTAAATCTACAGTATGTGCTTTCATTTACAACACAAAGTTGTCGTTTACTGACAAGCGACACACAATTGGGTTCATAATCGCAGATTATGTATTCGGATGATTATAAAATTAAAGATGAGAGCTGTGTAAGTTCTCAGTGAACTATGACACTGTGTTGCTGCTACATATTTAATAACATGTTTTAACTCTAATCTCACTACACAACTTTAGTCGAGTGCTTGAAATAAATTCTTCTGTGAGATGATTCCGTAGTCCTGTAAATATTAGTCGCGTTGAATCAATGAAAGCAGTTAAATAGCTGTTAATTCTACAACTGTTATGGGGATTTCCTGGGTTTCTTCATTGGTGTTTGGAGTTTCTGTGTGTAAGAGCATCCTCTGGCCTTTGGAGGACTTTTACTACTGATCACACAACCGTGCTTCTCTGGCCAGATGTGCATGACAATCACATCTTTTGTTTAATCACAATTGCAATTTGAGAAAAAAAAGAGAAGAAAATATGAACTTTTTGTTATTTTAATTTGAATTTAAACTTGACTCTACATCTAAAAACCATGAAACACTCATGCATAATTCTTTAAATGACGCAAGATGTGAGCATAACGATCATGCACATCCATTAAGCGCAATTGCATATGCAACATTCGTTTCCTCTGAAGCTGGGATTTGGTTTAAAGACTCCTGAAATCCTTCACAGCTGACCTCAGAGCAGGTTGTATGCCAGGACCGCTTCCCCTCAGGAAAGGAAGGAGTCTACAGGAGACTCAGTATGTGGCTTGGAGATTATCTTATTCTAATAGCTCACAAAATGACTGCGTGTTTTCATTTTTGAGCTGGCAGATAAGTCTGAAACAATTAAATATAAAAACGGCTATAAAATTGGAAGTTTCATTTGATGTGCTCCTTTAAATCAAAGAGCTTCTTGTAGCAGTCATGCTTATTCACTCTGTGTTAAACCCTTTTCTGTAATAGCTCAGTCATTATGACTCTGCACTTTTCCTCCAGAGAGGAAACAGGGATTTTGGAGGTTACAACAACCAGTGGAGTTTGCCTCTAATGAAGCAATGCTGATGCAACACATTTCTCTCTCTGCCTCTGTTTCTCTGTCTCATACTGTCAAGAATAATAATTATTGGACTTCTAATCCAGAATTGTTTTGTATCAATACAGAGGAAGCCTAAGATTGTCTATAAAACAAAAAAAAAATTTTCAAGTGACAGCTTAGTACAGTACCTTAGCATTTTGTCAATTAGTTAAAGTATTGAAACAATTTTAACAACTTGCATATGTAACAGAATAATACTTGTTGTATTATAGTTGTCCGCCAAGTGAGAAGACTAGAATGGAGTTAAGCAGTTTCCATTCATTTCAAGATTATTTTATTTAGAGGCGCAGATTTCCTATTGATAACGTTGGAATTGCCAGCAATTTTGTTCTGTGTGTGCGTGACTGATGCTGTTTATAGGGTACACCTCTCACTCAACTTCTCTGTAATAGAGATTGGTTGCCATAGGAACAGCCGATCCTGACTATTGTGTGTCTTGTTTCTCTCCCCTTCAGTGCTCCATATCAGACACTGTGGACAGTGCAGACAGCATCGACGCCGGGAGGATAGACATGATATACACCATAGAGGACACACCACCTTGGTATCTGTGTGTGTTCCTGGGTTTACAGGTACAAACACTTACAGAGCCTGCTTGTTTGAAATTTTACACGCCTAGACATTTAAAATGTTCATATTATTCAGCAGTGATCAAAGACTTTACGGCGGTGATAACAAAACACTTTACAGCAGAAAACTTTACAGCAGTCATCTTTAAAGCAATGACCCTCATCTTTACATCATTGAAACTAGACTTTACAGCAATGACCCTCAATTTACACAACTTTACACTAGTCAAACGTAACTTTACAGCAGGGAAACTAGAATTTACACTAGTCACACTCAAATTTACATTAGTGAAACCATAAGTTACAGCAGTGACAGTCATTTTTAAAGCAATAATACTCAACTTTACAGGATTAAAACTAGACTTCACATCAGTGACCCTCAACTTTGCAGCAGTGAAACGAGACTTTACTCTAATCACACTCAACTTTAGAGCAGTGGAACCAGAATTTACAGCAGTGACAGTCATCTTTAAAGCAATTACCCAACTTTACGTCATTGAAACTAGACTTTACAGCAATGAGCCTTAACTTTACATCATTGAAACTAGACTTTACAGCAGTGACCCTTAAATTTACAGCAGTGAAACTAGACTTTACTATAGTCACACTCAACTTTACAGCAGTGAAACTGGACTTTACAGCAGTGACAGTCAATTTTATAACAGTAAAATTAGACCTTACAGCAGTGGCCCTATCTTTAATGGAGTTACCCTATTATTAATCATATTTTGATGTTCTCGATCACAAAGATGACTGACAAAGAGCAATTGTCAATATTTATTTTTCTTTCCCTATAATTTCTCCTCAGCACTATCTCACCTGCTTCAGTGGAACTATCGCTGTGCCCTTTCTACTGGCTGAAGCCATGTGTGTGGGATTTGACCAATGGGCAACCAGTCAGCTGATCGGCACCATTTTCTTTTGTGTGGGCATCACCACTCTGCTACAGACTACCTTTGGCTGCCGGTAAGTATGTGCTTTTTAAAGAGACGTTTAGTGGTTCGAACATATGTTCCAGAAATGTTGAATAAATGATTTGCTCACTGTCAGTAGAGTTTACTCATGTCTTTACTTACAATTTCTGTGTGTATATTTGTTTGTTTGTTTTAAGAATCTGTTCTATTAATTGAAACGCATAAAAATAATTGGCTGAAATTCCTCTGTGTTCATGTTTCCAATATGGGAGGTTTTATTGATTATTTTCAGAATGTTAAATTTAGACTTTGTTTACAAGAAGAAAAAGTTAAGTAGAAAAGCTAAGTAGAGTTTAGTTAGGCAAGTACTGTTTCTACTTGACCTTTTTGTTTACTCTCAGAAAATACAGTAGAAAAGATGACATCTAGAACATTCTGTCCACAGGAATTTCATTTCCTCAGTGGTGTGTCATTGTTATTAAAATGATGCAGTGCTTTTGAGATTAAGGAAAACAGTATGTTGAAATCAAATGTTTGTTTACTGCATATGAACATTAGCATGTTGGGTTGGGTGGGCAAGTCTGAACATTGTTACCTATTGGAAAGCCGTAATTAAATTGAAAGGTGTGAGAAGGAAAGGAATAAGTTGGCATTAGTTTGTATGAGGGTTTTTTTCTGTGTATGTGTGGGCATGTACTTTCAGTTGTGTGGTGTTGTGATAGAATCTTAATCTTGATTACAGAGTGGGGTTGAATGGATTGGTGTGAAAAATCGAATTATCTAAATGTTTTTTTTTTTTTTTAGTCTTTTATTGATGTTTAATGTACATTTCCATTGTAAATGTACAGTATATGCGCTCATGGTTTAAATACAGTTAGTTTCTTTTCCTCTTTTGTCACATTATTTTCCATTTAAACGTTTGTTTGTTTTTTTTTATGCTATAAATATTTATAGCATCTTTTTTCCTTCTTCTTACACGAAGTGAAAGTAACCCGGTAACCTAGATTTGCTGTTGAAATGTTTTTAGTATTTCTGTGAAGAGGAAGGGTGTTCCTGTTGCTTATGCTTTTTTATTCAGCACAGATCCAGCTATTACATACAAGAACTTGTATTCAAGGTGCTTTTAGCTTCATTTTCTCCCCCAAGTTTTGAAGGCCACTTTTCTGATATGGACCATTAGCCTTGCGGTTTTCTTTAAAAACATTTCTCGCAGACACTCAACCCTCTCAGACACGCATGGTTTACTGCATTTTGTTAAGAAAGAGAAAAACAGAACTGAATGGTGTAAGAGAACATGACACAGCTTTCTTGTGGTGTTAAGAGCTGCTTTGTTTGGAATAAAATCTAATCCCATATGGTCGTGGAGCAGGAGGTCTGGAGAAAGTGGGCCAGTTCAGTTTAGCCATGGTCATCTGTCCATCTTTGTGGTTTTGGCTCAGGTTCTTTCATCAGGGAAAAATGAAGGCCTTCATCTCTTTGTAGTGGTGCATTCCACAGTTTTGCCATTCATTTTGTCTTGTGCATGAAGACAGGTCACTCTGTGAGACTACTTGAGAGTTGAATTAGCTTAAGTGTTCCAAGTTGAACCTGGTTGTACAAAGTGCCTACACTTACACTGTGTCTTAATAACATGAGACACAACACATTGCGGCTGGAACAACAGCATAGAGTACTAGCCATGTTTCCATCCAAAGAATGCGAATTAGACAAAACAATAATAGTGCTTTATTCGCAAAAGTTTTATGCAATGTTTCCATCCAGTGAGTCAAAGACACTAAAATCATCACTTCCCCAAATATCAAAAAGAAAAATGGAATTAGCTGCGGTAGGAGAATCCACTGTGGGCCTTTTTTCTTATGTAATAAAATACTTTAGAAGATGAAGATAAAACTTTAATGCATGGTGGCTTTAGGAGATGTGAGACCACTCTTCGAGAGCACAGCCACTCAAGACTGTTCTTGGAGGTAATAAAACAGAATCACTTTGACTGACTTTGGCTAAGGGATTTTAGAATGACCAAAACAACATTTCAGATGTTCTGCAACGTGGTCGGACCGCTGGTTTGTCCATTAATGTTGTCCCATTGGGCCCCTTTTTGTTATCACGTGGTATGTTAAAACAAAATCACATGACTTTTGTTTCGCATGCTGGAATTTATTCAGTAAATGTGTTTCCATCATAGTTTATTCACATTTTTTCTTATCAAATAAAAAGTTTATCCTACTCTGTTGTGTGCAAACATTTTTAATGCTTATTTTCAAAATGTATTAAGCTTTTTGTTTTATGTAAAATTCCAAAATGTGCACAAGAATAGGTGGATGGAAACAGCCATTGATCAATACAACCTCAGGTACTGATTATGTGCTAAGTTCATGTTAATGAGTTGCAAATTTGAAAATAATTTTGCTTGACCATTTCTAGTGCTAGAAGATAGTTTACTTCATATTTTGAAAATAAATTAAGAGAAACAATCTTCCTTCTCCATATGGACCAGACACATTTTTTTAATATACACTCCAAGTGTGCTTCACACAGGTGAATGGGCTTGACAAACCACCTGTAGGAATTGCTCTTTCTTCTCCATATGCACCAGACACTTTCCTACAAACACCAAAAGAAACGAGCGAAATGAGACCTCTGAAAAGATTATTGATTCACTTCCAAAAAGCCATGGTCCAGTTGGACTAAAATATGAAGAAAACACATCTTTTATTTATTATTATTATTATTGTTGTTTTTATTATTATTATCCGGTTTCCCCCACAGTTCCAAAGACATGCGGTATAGGTGAATTGGGTAAGCTAAATTGTCCGTAGTGTATGAGTGTGTATGGATGTTTCCCAGTGATGGGTTGCAGCTGGAAGGGCATCCGCTGCGTAAAACATATGCTGGATAAGTTGCTGGTTCATTCCGCTGTGGCGACCCCAGATTAATAAAGGGACTAAGCCGAAAAGAAAATGAATGAATGAATATTATTATATTTTTATTTGTTTTTGGTTTTTTTAATCTGAGATAAATTATTCATTGATGTTCTGATAGTGGCCATTTTAAATAAAACCATTTTAATACTATGCAAAGCATAAAAGCAGCCTGTTTTTCTGTTCATTAAATGTCGTGGAATTAGCTTTTTAGTCAGAAAATTAAAAATTTGGCTTCAGAACCCCGATGTTTTGCACAGTTGAATGTTTGCACTTTAATAAAGGCAACGGGAATGTGTCTTTTTGCGTCATATCTTTATTTGTGTGTGTGATTAAGGAATTCCTGATTCTGTTTTGACCCCTTTAAACATTTTAGAAGCTCATAATGAGTTCTCAGTATATGTGCATGCACATACAATAGCTCACAGGCAGCACTGTTTTGCTTTGTGGATAAATTCTGTTGCAAAATATACATCATAAAAGGCAGTTTTTTTCTTAAAAGTGGTTTTAAAAGTTAAGCCAGAAATATATTTTTTTTACTTCCAGAAAAAATAAAATAACAAAGTCAATTGAATCATGTGAACACACTTAAAATTTATTGTGAATATTATGTTTTATGATTATTAGGGCTACAATTTTGTGTTAAGTAAATATTATTATAATGATTAATGTTTATAAAAGCATCATATAAATGATATCAGCTTTGTCATCACTTAAATGTACAGTATTAAAATTAAGTTTTTTGTTTTGTTTTGTTTTTTTCTTGTAAAAACATTTCACAATACTCTTTTTACTGTTTGTTTGAACAAATAAATAAGATTAGATTGAAAAATAGATTGAAAAATATGTTGGCTTCACTTTCTTCCGATTTGCATTATTCTTGTAATTTGCAAACCATTTGACCATTCGTAAGCCAGCGTGGACCACTCTTCAATCTGGAATGGCCAGTCTGTCCTTGGCCACTTATGTCACCTGCATTGATTTGAATAAGGATCAAGCGAATTTGAAAAAACAATTAAGCACATATTATTGTTCCCTTATAAAATATCTACTGCATCCTGTTTAAAAAGGCAGTTCAAAAATGAATGTCCTGTCTGTATTTATTCAACCCTCCACTTTTTTTCTTTTTTTTTTTTTTTTTTTAAACAAAAAATAAGCCATTTTAAACAGACTGGTAGCCATTAAAGGTGCAACAGAAGAATGGAAAAATGTTAATATTAGCCCAATAGCACTGAAAGCTTACATCGCTGCATATCGCCATCCAAAGCCACGCCTCCTGAACACATGAACATGCACAAGACAACATCATTACAATGCATTATGCAACATTCACCAGAGAGATAACTTCATAGGAAAGTAGTAATTACAAAATTAACTTAAAAAAAATAAATAAATAAAGAGTATAATTTGTTGACATTTGCCTGCCATTCTCTGTCTGAACCACATCCGTGAACATGCCGATGACATAATTTGTTCTATGTGAACAGGGTGCGCAGAAGTATGTCATTTTTACATATTTTGACAGGCAGGTAGAACAGCTTATCACAATGTTCGGACCTATTGCTTTGATTGGACAAACTTTTCTCCTGGTCCTACACCTTCTAGAGACTATTAAAATACACACACATAAATACATTTTAACCATTTTATTTGATGACTATGACCATGATTATAAGGATGTGAAGAGATTTTCGAGCAGCATGACAAAAATTATTTTTGTTGACAATCACCTATTCCACCTCAGATTTCTATTTGTAATTGTTTTTTTCTACTATGGATGTCAATGCCTAGCATTTTCCCTAAGGCTTTGAAACTAAGGCTACGTTTACCTGACTATGATGTTGCCAAAAACTGAAAACGTTTTCCTTGTTTTGACGTCTTCACAACAATGTTTTCAAAGCGACACATATTTTCAAGAAATCTGTATTGCGTATGCCAGGCCATTATTTGGCGCTGATCACTTGTTAGTAAACCATTATGTAGGGAAGTAGTGATGTGCTGTCGGGGGTTTGAAGCTCATGTCTATGTATAATTTGCCATGTGTGCTCGTCTCTGTTTTTGGTTGTAAAGTAAATCCACATTTTTACTGATCAAGCGTTTGGAAACAACACTGCCACATAACCCACCAATGTTGTGCATTTGTTTGTGCTTGCTTTTAATCTACACCTAAACGCATACTATGCATCATCCTTTTCAAAGACTTTCTTTTTTGGGTGTTTGCAAGGACCTGGAAATGGCGGTGTTTTTAGAAACTTCCATTTTAAAACCTGTTTTCAAATTTATGCATTTTCATTCCCAAACATGACATTTTTGTTGTTGTTTAGAAATGGCCACAAATTGAGTGTGTAAATTGTCATTTTTGCGTGAACTCTCTTTAAGCCTGTAAAACTCTCTCTAAGCTCATCATTCACATTGTCTCAGGAAACTGTGATTTCCTCTAAATACACCGTTGATGTTTTGCGCTTTCCCCATAATACAATTATTGTTTTATATGACGTCCATTTTTAACAGTGACACCAGGAAAAATATCAGAATTTTTATCATGTATTAACGCTAAAAATCTTATGTAATTTATGTATTCATTTGTAAGTTGTTTTTAATTGTATATTTATTATTGAAATGTTCTTGCCATGAAAATAGCCTTGGTTGCTGACATGGCATTAAATTAAAACAAACAAACAAACATTTATATGACGTCAGACCGTCAGTAAGTGGTGTTTCGTCCAGTAAGTTTTGGGTTTGATCTGCTGCTTTGGGCTCTTCATGTCATAAAGGCATTTAGCCGTGACCTGCTCTGCGTCCTGCAGTCAATGTTCTTTCTTTGGCCTCTTTGGGTCTTTGATGTCTGATCTCGCTGTCCTGACGTCAGTTGCTCGTGGCACATGCTGTTTCCAGAGAAACCTGAGTGACTGGACAAAAAAGAGAGGAAATGAGGTGAAGATAAGAGTGGAAAAGAACCCTCAGATGGTGTTCTGGCTGTCTGTGTGTATCAACTAGAAGATTTACTGTACAAAGGTGACAATAATGTGTTTGTGTGCCTCGGAGGCTTTGTGTGCGTGTATCTCTTTTAATAAAAATTACCAAAACACAACAACATAACTAAACATTTCATACTGTTAAATTAACAGATAAGAGTAAAGTTCATTTAAAGGTGCTGTATGTAAGTTTTTGACTCTTCTAAAGCATAAAAATATCATACTATGTTTGCAGATATTTAAGAAATATGCCAAGTGAACATTCTTGTTTATCTGAGAAACAATGCTGAAGTCAGTTATTCTGCTTTGAAAATGGGCTTTCTGTGCCTGAGCTCTGTCTTTGTTTTGGTCCCTTTAACCCACCCAATGCCAGTTTAGCCAATTATATTTCAGCAGCCCGGGTTGCCTTGTTGGAAAACCGCATATTTCATTCATTCACTCAGAAAGGCTCTCAAAGAATGCGCCCGTGACCAAAATGCGACCTCCGGTGGACAGTAGCAGACTCCGAAATGAAGCACAGATTCAGAGTTCCACATGAGGTTATTAGTTAGCAAATAATATAAATATTTCGAATGTAATCATTAGGTGAGCAGGTTACATTATAACCCCTGTGTCCTAACAACATGCTACGTGACGAGATTTGCAGTGATAAGCAATTTGGCTGTTTGCACCAGACAAAACACCACAGAAATTTAAATACAGCCATTCAGAAGCACAGAATATGCACTCACTCACGAAATGGTAAGGTTTATGATCTAATTAATACACATTAAACCTCTTTAACATTATTAAATGTACATGCTGAATAACTATGTGTTGGTTGTTGAGTCACAGTTCTAAAGTTCAATTTCAAACGGTTTATTTTATTTTCAAGATCTGAGGTGAACTATCTGTGACAATAGATAGTTTAATTTTGCTTTCAGTAGTACGGCAATAATTGTCATGTAAAATGGCATTCAACTCACATTTTTAGCATTTAACACTGAATAAAGCACATGAGGTGTACCTGAGGTGATCATTGTCAGTTTTCAGTTGTTCAGCTGCAAGAAATAGAAGCCATTTTTAATATATAAATTTGAGGTGTTTGTTAGAATAAAAACTCTTTTTAATGTGGAGAATATTCCTGTTATCGTGTGCCGTTGCTTTTAATTAGAACACGATTTAAATCAGCCTTTAACATTTTAACATAATTTTAATGACTAAATTTATTAATTAAATAAAATAATAGAATAATGTTTCAAACACTTGTATTAATGTGAATTTTATATAAATATCACAACAAATTTTTCAAAACTTAAAGAAACTTAAATCTTTAAATATGTAAAATTCTTGAAATAAACTAAACAATTTGTGGCTTATGAAAATCTTTAATGTGAATTACCAAAACTCTAACATGAACAGAAAAGCCAAAACAAACTAGCGAAATACTTTAAAACAATGAAACAATTAACAAAATGTTAATATGAAACAATTTCTAAAACTTAATCAGCTACTAAAACTAAGCTATCGAACTAAAAACAAAAGCAATTAGGAAATTTACAAACTATACAGACATTTTAGAAAAATATATCAAAATTGCCTAAACTAAAAATGCTAAAATACAGGTAAAGATGTTACTTGTACCATCTAAGCACATTTCCAGTCAGAGTGAAAAAGATGTATATTTGATCTTAAATGACCTCTTTATCTGGATACAC
>CAIGQW010055033.1:942638-960648 GCA_903798125.1 Danio choprae | reverse complement strand
ACACACACACACACACACACACACACACACACACACACACACACACATGTTGGGCTTAAATGTTTTTAATGAACTTCCCATAGATGAAATGGTTTCTACGCTGTACAGACTGTGTATATTCTCTGTATGTCCTTTTACCCTAACCCTTACGGGAAACATTCTGCACTTTCAAACTTAAAAAAAAATCTCCATATTATGTGATTTATGAGCTGAAAGAAAAGGTCCTTACAAGGTCAAAAATGACTGGTATTGCTATACTTGAGGAGACATTTTTTTTCCCCAAAGTGTAGTGAATACCAGGCACACACACGCATACACACACACACACACACACAAGCACACACACGCACACACACTTTTAACAGCAGTAATGTGATTGTGGTGTTTCTCTTCAGCTGCTCCGTTTTTAAATGGCACAGAACTGCCACATACAGAGGACATCTGGTACCCCAGGATACGAGAGGTAAAAAAAACAACTAACAGATGCATTTATTGAGGAACATTTACTGATAATCCAAAGAGGAACTAATTGACCCTTTTCATGACATGCTTTAACTGTCATCTGCATCTCAAACGTTTATAATACTTTGATTAAAAAAACAAACACATGTACATTTGTAAAGCTATACTTTGTGTTATATCATCTTTGCATCAAATTAGTTCAAAAACAAACAAATAATAAAATAGTTAACACTTATGTGAGGTGTTTGTAATACAGTAAGTGTATACATATGGGCGGTACTTTAATTGTGACATTGTTCTCTCGTCTGGCTGCCGTTACCAGTATCACTATTTTTTTTTTTTTTTTATAAAAGTCATGAAAACACTATCATGGAATATTTCTTTCATTATAAATATGACACAAAAACTGCTCATTTTTGGTCAAATGAAGTCACTGTTGGTAACATTAAATCACTGTCTTGCACTCTTGATAATAAAGATGCTGGGACAAACCAAAAAGGTTTTACAGCAAGAATATAAAAGCTTTTTGTTGTTGTTGTTGTTGTTCCCCAAATAATCTTTTAGGGAAATGTTCTACAAAGAACCATTTTTCATAGTGTAAAGAACACTCAGAAATCTAAGGAATTTTTATTCCACTGAAAATAACCTCTTCATAACACATAAAAAGTGTACAAAATAGTTACTTTATTGGCATCGATGATTCCCTGGAAAACCTTTAATCAGAAACCTTTAGCTTTTTTTAATCTCTTCATTAAAATCTTTTTCTGTGTATTATTATTTGTATAGAATAGACATGACATATTAAGGTTACCAGTGAAAAAATCTAATCATCGCAAAGCATCCTTTTATTTTATTTTATTTTATTGAAAAGTCTAACTAAAGCCTTTGAATTATTTTTTGGTGCCTCTGTAGGTGTTGCTTCCAACAATTTGTATTTCAAATTCACTTGATTATGTCTCTTTTAAGTGTAAACAGTGTAAACAGATTTGATATCGATTTCAGCCTGGCAGACATGAAGACAAAGCAAAACTAGATTAAACACCGCATTACACCGTCTGGAGGCCTTTGTCAATGACACTTTTAAACCTTTGATCACTTTTAACCTTTACCTTAAATTTGCTCTCTCTCTCTCGCTCTCTCTCTCGCTCTCTCTCTCGCTCTCTCTCTCGCTCTCTCTCGCTCTCTCTCGCTCTGTCTGCGCTGCAGATCCAGGGTGCAATTATAGTGTCATCTCTAATCGAGGTGGTCATCGGGGCCTTGGGTTTGCCCGGGGTTTTGCTTAAATACATTGGGCCACTCACCATCACCCCTACCGTGACCCTGATTGGGCTGTCGGGCTTCCAGGCGGCTGGCGAGAGAGCGGGCAAACACTGGGGCATTGCCATGCTGTGAGTACGGCACTACTGCAAACATGACTGGCTTTGTGTGAACGCAGTGTTTGACATAACTCTCTGACTGTCTCAAACAGGACGATATTTCTGGTGCTGCTGTTTTCTCAGTATGCGCGGAACATCCAGCTGCCTCTCCCCATCTACAAATCCAAAAAAGGCTGGACGTCATACCGCCTGCAGCTCTTCAAGATGTTCCCAGTGAGTTTCTCCATGTTAATCCAAGATAAATAGGTCTCAGTTAGTCTTTAGGGAATTAAAGCAGAATGAGATGTTATTATATTACATTAGGTTTCGTATGTTATATGTTAGATCATATTATATTGTAGAAAAACAGGTATTTAATTGTTTTATATAGCGGTTTAATATAATTGGTATAATATAATTTAATAGAATTGTTTAATATAATTATTATATTATATGATATTATATTTAGAAAGGGTTTTGTTTTTCTGAATTCCATTGCATAAAAAAATAGTAATTATTGATGTCATTATAATATAATTATTTGTTTTATATTTTATTATTTTTCTACTCTTAAGCTATAAGTGACAGAAAGTGAAACCGTTTTTTAAAAAAAGCACAAATCAGAATAAGAAAGTTATTTTTATATGTTTCCATAATTGTAATAGTAATTATTTATTTATTTAAATGGTAAATAATATACATACCAAAGCCCCAAACTAGCAGTTATAATGGAATTTATATATTTTCTGATTATTATTATTTATGTTTTGGTTTTATCACTTCCATTGTGTTAATAAATCATTTGCAATTTGCTGTTGTTGTTGTTTCCACCATTGTTGTGATAGACAATATAAGAATGATAATATAGAGAATAAATGCTACTTTATTTCTTTCTGAAATAAACCATAAAGAAATGATCCCGATCATTAGCTGCCAGTAGCGTGACTTGGCACTTTCCGAGTTTTGGCACGGCTCATAATCTGCTGTTAGCTCTGATGACAAGCCATAATTAGCATGCTGTTTCAGAGATGAGCTGCTTTGGGCCTGGGCTTTTACATGATAGCACAGCAGACAATGACATGGCAGTGGAAGTGTGTGGGGGAGGCAGAGAGAGGAGCCAAAACACAGTGTGTGTGTGCCGTCTGCTGGTGGGAAGGATATGCAACCAATGTCTTGCTTTCTGTTTGGTAGAATTAAACATAAGAAGAGTTTCTTGTTTTAATATTGTCTCTTTCTGTGTCTCTGTAGATCATCATGGCTATCTTGGTGTCGTGGTT
Source organism: Danio choprae (assembly GCA_903798125.1). Taxonomy (NCBI): domain Eukaryota; kingdom Metazoa; phylum Chordata; class Actinopteri; order Cypriniformes; family Danionidae; genus Danio; species Danio choprae. Next base: position 957,554 of record CAIGQW010055033.1, on the reverse strand, counting down.
TCTTTGCTTCATCTTCACGGTGACGGATGTGTTTCCTCCTGAGAAGGACAAATACGGTTTCTATGCCCGAACAGATGCTCGACAGGGCATCCTGGCAGCCGCTCCGTGGTTTAAGATACCCTACCCCTGTGAGTGTTGGTGTGTGTGTGCCCGTGTTTGCATATGCGTATGTTCGCACGTGTGTGCATGCATGCATGCATGTCCTTGTGTATATATGTATGTGTGTAAAATGACATGGGTATTACTATGTAAGCATGGTTTATGAGGGCATTTCTTGTGTCCTTGTAAACCAGATGATATTAAAAGAGAAAAGTAAACCGTGTTTACAAAATAAAAAAAATGTCAGAAGATTATTATGTTAGGGGATTGAACATATAGTATTTATTCTAAAAAGAAAAAACATTATCTTTGATTATCCTATGAAAACCACTTATACCAGTAAAGTACATATACATGTTTGTGTGTTGCTGCGTTCCAAACCTAGTGATCTGCCAACGTCTTTGTGCCTTTCAGGCCAGAACTTGTAATAAATTAACATCCATTAGAGTTCTTACAATAAATTCTATAATTATAATCAAACTATTTATATTCTTATATTGTAGCTTGCTTGTCATGTAGTTTAACCCTATATTAAGTGTAACTTTTAACTGAACTGTTTTTGAATCGCTTGTGTAACACAGCAAAATATATAATGATAATAATTTGTAATGTATCATTTAAAATATATTATGTGCAAGTGCAATTTATTTTAATAGTCTAAGATTTGATGTACACTTTTAATACAATTAATCAATCAATTAATATCCTAATATAATACTCAAAACTAAGGCGGAAGACAAAGGGGTGTCATTACTCTCCACACATTTTATCCATCAAATATCAAAGGCAACTAATATGAAATGTTATTAGAATTAAATAATTACATATTGACCACGAATAAACTCAAAACAAGACAGCAATATAATGGACATATTTTGAATACTACTGTTCTGTAAGGAATACAAAGAGAAAGTAATCTGGAGGAATTATTATCAAAAGAGCTTCGGGCACAGATTAATGTCATGTTAATATACCAAGCGGAAAGCTATTTTCATGATGGATAAATAAAGCACAAAGCGAAATGTCCCTCTCACTCAGTTCCCCCTGGTTTATTTGTAGTACAGCCTTATTTTTTAAGTGGTTTGTTTCAGTTCCCCAAACTGGAAGTGCAACCCATTATTTGAAACCGGGTTGTCACATGCATGAAAAAGCGGATAGGTCTTTTGGTATTCTTATCCTGAATAGATTACCCATAATGCTTTGTGTGTTCCAGTCCAATGGGGTCTGCCCACAGTGACCGCAGCAGGGGTGATCGGGATGCTGAGTGCCGTTGTTGCCAGTATTATTGAGTCCATTGGGGACTATTACGCCTGTGCCCGTCTCTCCGGTGCCCCTCCACCTCCTATACATGCCATTAACAGGTACAGCAAGAACACACATGATTTGGGGTGGGTTGCACCAATAACTTGATCAACTTAATGTAGATTAAATCAAGGTTTATGTAATATTTATATTGCACCAAGCTTTAAATCTTGTTTAAACAGTAGTTTTAGACAGTCTCTCCCTAGACTACCTTCTGAGTCACGTCTTTTGAAATTTTCAGTTTTTCACAACGATAATATTAGTCCTTTTCTTATTAGCACAACCTCATTTGAATTTACAGCAACAGTCACCAAAAACAGCACAATTTGAGCCTAGAAGGGGGAGTTTCATTCATTCATTTTACTTTGGCTTAGTCCCTTTTTTATCAGGGGTCGCCACAGCGGAATGAACCGTCAACTATTTCGGTATATGTTTTGCACAGCGGATGCCCTTCCAGCTGCAACCCAGTACTGGGAAATGGCCATAAACTCTTGCATTCACACACACTCATACACTACGACCAATTTAGTTAATCCAATTCACTTATACATGTTTTTGGACTGTGGGGGAAACCGGAGCACCCGGGGGAAACCCACGTGAACACGGGGAGAACATGCAAACTCTACACAGAAATGCCAACTGGTTCAGCCAGGACTCGTACGAGCGACCTTCTTGCTGTGAGGTGACATCGCTAACCACTGAGCCACCATGCCACCCCGGGGCAGTTTTAAAGAGTTATAAAAGATAATTTTGGAGTATTTTGAGATGAAACTACATAAACAATGACATCAGACTTATTTTACATCTTGTAAACAGGGGTATAACAGGTCCCATTTAAAGTGTGTTTAAAGGAAGTGGTGCAACATAACATGAAGTTAAATAAAACCCAGATCAACAAGTTTGATTGTCTGTAAACTTTGCTTAATTTAATTATTTTTGGTGCAACCTGTTCTTAATGTGTTTATTTATCCATATATGATGTGCAGCACACACCATCTTTGGGGCATTTTTGTGATGTACTTTTCTACAGTGGAAGGAAGTTGTGCATTTATTTCACTACAGTGCTAATGCATAAATCGAATATATATTTTTTCCACAGAGGGATCTTTACGGAGGGTCTTTCCTGTGTTCTTGATGGAGTTTTTGGCACTGGAAATGGCTCCACGTCTTCCAGCCCCAACATAGGAGTGCTTGGCATCACAAAAGTACAATCTTTTTCTATTCAACATCTTTTCTGTTTTGTTTGTGTGGTCACTTACAACCAGAAATAGTTTCGAATAGGGCTACACAATATATGGTTTCAGCATTGATAACGCAATGTTGAGTTGGGATTATAATTATCCAGAAAACATAGTTCAGAAAACACATGAAAAGTTTAACTCTAATGTGAAAAGGGATTCAAGCAAATTTCAACTATTCTGGCACAAGAAATGATCAAATGGGTAGCTTTAACAGAGATTAATTGTAGTGAATTATTTCTACAGTGAAGACTACAGTAGTCAACATTTAGAAGTGGATCAAAGTTTTTCAAAATTGTCTTGAGACAAGAAAGGGTGTTGTTAAATACTTTTATGAAAGGTTATGATCCACTTCAGATATTGACTATGTGTACAGTATATACAGTTAATTTCATTATTTAAATTTTATATCTTTAAATTCTCTCAAAGCCATAAAGAATTACAGAAAAAAATTCTATTTTATTAATTTACGCTACTGTTCTATTGTGTTAATTTAAGAGCAGTGACATTGAACTTCTCAGATTTTATCAGCTTTTGCACTGCCGGTGCATGGTAGTATGGAATAAATAAAAAAAAGTAATTAAATGTATATTATTAACAGAATTAATGTTTATCTTTCTATATATATCATTTCCCAGGCATTTTATATATCAATGTTTTCTGTTACAGCTACAAAAATATTAGATTTTATTAGCTCTTAAACTATTTGTTGTTATGATTTTAAATCTGTTTTTAACATCAGATGTAAAAGTAAATAAATATGCTGAAGTCTGTTTTTGTGGTGGCTGTTTTATTAAATGAAATATTATCTTAAATCAAGTGATGAAGGATTGAGCACTATTGTAAGGTTTCCTGGTTTAATTGTTTGGAAATGATTAACAGTTGAAAACGTTGAAAATTTACAAAGTTAATCAAATGTAATTGTTACATTAATAAAGTAATTTATACATTTTCAGTACTTTTTTCAGTGAGACAATCTGGAACCTATTATTACATTTCTGAAGCAACTTTTCCTACACTGTTTGATCCACTCACATCCATTACAAATATTAACCTTACTGCTTAAAACATAATACCTAAAGTTACCGGTGAAATTAAAATCAAGTGTTTTAGATGCTAGTTTCAGTATACTAGTCTTAAGGATATCTATAAGCTAGTGTGCTGCTTCAAAACAGTGACAGAATTCACATTAAGAAAATAGTTTGTAACTTCAGCCTAAATGTACCATTATTTTTTTTTTTTTTACATCACCTCATGCTTCAATTTCTTATCAAATCATCTGACCAATCAACTGCTCTCTAGTATCTGACATGACCCGCCCCCTTCAAGGCGCTTTTCATTTGATGTGCTTGATCTCAACCACACTGTGATTAAAAATGAGACGCCATTGGCTGTTTCATTAAAAATGGGAGGAACTACTCCAAGTCCCACCCTGCCTTCATGTTTCAGTTGTGATTGCATCAAACATCAAGTAAAAAAAATGCACATTTCAAAGCACTAAGAATCACATAAATGATTAAGTATTATTCTCTCTTTAACTGTGCAGGTGGGCAGCAGGAGGGTCATCCAGTACGGGGCAGCATTCATGCTACTGCTAGGAATGGTGGGTAAATTCAGTGCTCTGTTCGCGTCGCTGCCAGACCCAGTCCTGGGGGCTCTGTTCTGCACACTATTCGGCATGATCACCGCCGTCGGCCTCTCCAACCTGCAGTTTGTGGATCTCAACTCGTCCCGCAACCTGTTTGTCCTGGGCTTCTCCATCTTCTTCGGCCTGGTTCTGCCCAGTTACCTTAAAGAAAACCCATTAGTCACTGGTAGATGCACATACTTGCCACATGGGGAATGATGTTGTTTGTGTCTGGAGGTATTTGTGGGGAACATGATTTTTTTTCTTCTGTCGTAGGTATAGTGCAGATTGATCAAGTCCTGAATGTTCTTCTAACAACTGCTATGTTTGTTGGCGGTTCAGTGGCATTTGTGCTGGATAATACTATTCCAGGTAGGTGCACTTATCATAATATACTCATTAAAAACTGTTGTTTAGACAAAGCTTTGGTGCAAATTCATGTGGTAGCTCTCATTCTTAAAAAAAAAACTTTGCTGTAGTACTTTTTAACTTCTTCATGTAACAAAAAGTTTAAAGTCAGATGCATATGAATTAATTAAAGATGATTAAGCTTTGAATGTAGAACAACAAGAAAACTGTAAATATTATTCATTCATTATTAAATTCATTCATGTTTTCTGAAAAAAAATCTGATGTTGAAATGATACATTTAAGGTTTTGAACCATATTTAAATATTAAAGGGGTGGTCCGCTATGATATCATATTTTAAACTTTAGTTGATGTGTAATGTAGCTGTGTGAACATAAACAACATCTCTGACTGTAAGACGCTCAAAGTTCAATGCAAAGGGAGACATTGGCTTTTAAAGAGTTGGCTTAGCAAAGCCTACAGCGAACGAATTTGGGGACTACAAAAAATACATCCGGCCTAGTGAGATCATAAACACTTCAGGTTACGCGCATTCACCATGCGCATACACCCTGCGCAGCAACGGAGCATGGCCAGATGCGCTTTAATATTATAGCAGAGAAGGCTAAAATGCTGTCCAAATGCTGCTATTTCCACAGAGCTTCTTCTGTTTCTGTATTTGGGCTTCCAAAGGACACGACACAAAGTTAAATTTAATTATTTAAAAACTCCTCCAAACGACGAAGCTGTGGATTGTGAGCCACAACTTGTAAGTGTTTTTATTTGTTAAAATCTATTACATGCACAGTTTCTAGCGTTAACGGTATGTTGTAGCGAGGACGTAAACAAGCATGTAAACAACGGGAAATGCTGTTTTGCATTGCCAACAATTTAGCTACAAATTCATATTTATCCGTCAAATCGCTGTAAACACACACACACACACACACAATCTTCAGCAGCGTGTGCAGTGTCTGTCTATGCGTGTCTCTTTAATTATGCCAATCACAGCACATTATGTTAGCTTACCAATCAGAGTCTCTTGAGGGCGGGCCTTTCGGAAGAACTAGGAAATATGCCAGTCGTTTTCATGTTAGCTAAGTAGCTGTATAAAATCAAAGTAAGATATATGAAAAAATATTGTGATTTTCTACAAATGAAGCTTAAGCACACAATTGCTTTGCATCTTATAAACACAACCAAGCCTTAAAAATACACTGTGGACCACCCCTTTAATATGTTCAAAAACTTTGATAAAATAATAATAATAATTATTATTATTATTATTATTATTAAATCATTATTTTAAAATGAATTAGATGTTAATCATTTCCACTGAAATTATTTAATAATAAAGTAATATTATTAAATATGTGAAAGAGTTTGTGAGAAATAAAGTTAGTGTGGAGTAGCAGTTTAACCTTTCTGTTGCACCAAAAAACTAAATCATAAGCTGCAGTTTATATATGCAAAAGAACACAGTGTCATAATTATTTAATTCAAAATCACAATAAGTCATATAAAGTCATATAACTCCATTTTTATTCGTTTTCATAAATAGATTTGATGTTCATTAAAGAGGTCGTTTTTCAATTTTATTGTTTGCATTTTAGATAATTTCCTACTTTTTCCTCTCAATAACTTTCTATTCCAGGCACCGCAGAGGAGAGGGGCATCCGTAAGATGAACCGTGGAAACAGCTCATCTAAACGGGACCGAATGGAGTCCTACGACCTTCCAATTGGTATGGACTTCCTGCGGCGCCATCGCATTTTCCAGTACCTTCCAATCAGCCCAACTTTCGCTGGCTACCAGTGGAGCATCTTCACCCACAGCTGTCGAAACAGGAGAGACAACAGCATGCCAGCCAAACCAGAACTGGGAGAAAGCGGAGTATAGTGTTTAACACCACACCATCCGGTAGGTTTTTAGACCGTCATCACGAGGCTTCATTCCACCCAGTCAGTGAATTCTGCAGTCCAGTCCTTAAATACACAACCAGCTTCACACTCTTTCATCCTTTAAAAACTCTCCCTTTTGATCGACTTGTCATCAAACACTAAAGGCGGTTAAATAAGCATTTAACAGCGTAGCGGTTTTGGAGTGGATCTGAAAGTGTCCCAGTGACAACAGCGAGTGAAAGCAATGCAGGTTGTACACGTTCGTCTCTTTTTATTTGGGAGGACGTGGCAACACGGACTGATTGATGGAAAACACTTTATAAAATCCAACTGCATTTCCAGTATCAGTGTTCCTTTCTTTGGCCGACCTGCACTGCTCCGTCTGGTATGTTGATAATCGGATGCGTTTGGCGATAAATGACATGCTAATGAGTGCCACTGTCACATGCCCATTCACAACTAGCCCACACTCACTATATGCATGGCACAGTTATGGAACAAAGTGGATCGCAAGGTTAACTTAGTGATGCAAGGTTATTGTGCTTTATGTTTGAATTGCACTGCTTGAATTAACGCACAAAATGTAGTTTGCTTGTTCGTGATTTTAACTTCCAGAACTTTTTATGATTTTAAAGGGTTAGTTCAACATAAAGTGAAAATTCTGTCATTTACTCAACTCTGTTTTCTTTGAAAACTAAGAGTTCATCTCGGAGCACAAGTTAAGATATTTTTAATGAAACCTGAGATATTTTGCCTCTCTATTGTAACTGATCCAAGTTTCAATATTCAAAACCTTCAGAAAGACGACCTAAAATAATACATGATGGCCAGTTTAATCACAACTCTACAAATCGTTAAGTTTTTGTGTGCAGAAACTAAAAACAGATTTTTTTTTGCCTCTCGATTGTATCTGATCCAAATTTCAAAGATTCTAAACCTTCAGAAAGACAACCTAAAAATAATACATAATAGCCAGTTTAACCACAATTTCATGAATCGAAAAAAGTCTTTGTAAAAAAACAAAAAAAAAAACTTTCTGTGGGTTTCGAATGACATAAGAGTAAATAACAGAATTTTCTTTTTTGGGTGAACCAAGTCCCAATGCCTTAAAATGATTCAGTCACTCAAGTTTATGCTGTTAGTTAGCTGCTATTTTGATAAATAGTGAAAAACGGGGGTGTTTCTTATCACCAGTAATAAATACTGTTTGTGCCACCTTGAATTGCTAGTTTCAGAGGCGGACGCAAGGCAAGGATAGCTATGCAGTAGGTAAAATGACACGCACAGAAAAAAAAACAAAACGAATGTATAATCAGTGCATGGTTTGCAAAAGAAGGAAGACTGGAAGGGAAAAACTTGAGAATAGTTGTACTCAGGTCTTGTTGAAAGACGGTGGGGAACACGTTTTTTATAGTTATATTGAGCTCAATTCTGGGCACCACATTTTTTTTGGTCGTTTGTTTGATGTAGGTGACGCTTCCTCACCGCTGTTCAAGTGAATGTGGTTTATAATGTAGATCCCACAAGCACTGCAGATGTGGTTTATTTGTGAGAAAGAGCGGAATTTAGTGGCCATTTATAGAGGGCGGCAATCTTAACGTCAAAACCTGGAAGACTAAAACGCTGCTGGTTACCTCAAGATGCCCTGTGGGTTTTTAATAACGGGGCTTTTTAAGTTCTTGAGTGAAATACATTCTGGTAAACATAACTTGACAATACTTCAATGTTTTGCTCGACAAAATGAATGACAGACATCAGTACCAAAATGCACATTTTATTTTTTGAAAAAATTATGTTTCTAAACATGCATGTTTTGAGCTTGAGTGAGTTCATTTGTAATTTGTTCAGCAAAACATCTTCGCAAAAACCTGTCTACACGTCACGTTTACCACAAACATTATTTGAATAAATTTAGTAAAGTTATCTTGTGTTAGTTGACTGTCGACTAGCATTGTTAGCTTTTAGACCTACATTTCACTTCAACCAGAAAATATACACTAATAAGAAATGTAGAAATGACACAAAATACAGCCTTACAAGTTTAGCCCCACATTATCCCTATTAGCTTTTTGCTTGACAGTTCGCGGTTAATTAAAACACCACACGAAATGCAGCCTCTGTCATTTTTTTTTTTGTCTCCGAGGTAAACATATCTGTTGTGTTTGTTATAATTAACCAAATCAAGGTTAATTAGAAATATGGCATAATTTAACTGTCGATTAGTGTCCACTTAGCCTTACTAGCTTGCTAGTAACATCACAGTTCACTCTCACTCACCCAGAAATGGGACACAAATTGTGAGAAATCAGAATTAATAGAAACCTTGCAAAAATAGAATTAAATTCTCTGAGGTAGAACTATCTGTTGAGTTGACTGTTGATTATTAGCAACCCATTAGCAATATTTGCTATTAGCATCACAGTTCATTATGTTGCACAGAGGAAAATAACAGAAACTGAGAGAAATCAAGGTTAATTATAAATGCGACACAATTTAGGTTTCACATACTATCTTCTCTCAGCTAAATTTATGTTTGTCAGCTGTCGATTAGTGTCAAATTAGCCTTAGTAGCTAGCTAGTAGCATCACAGTTCACTTTTGAAATGGCGCACAAATTGCGAGAAATCAGAATTTAATATAAAAATGACAAAAATACAATTATTTTATTTCTCTGAGGTAAATTTATCTGTTGTGTTAGTTGACTGTTGATTATTAGCATCCCACTAGCGATATTTGCTATTAGCGCCACAGTTCATTACGTTGCACAATGGAAAAGAGAAATTAAGCTTAATTAGAAATGCAGCACAAATAAGAGCCCCATATACCATCTTTTAAGAGGTAAATGTATCTGTTGTGTTTGTCGCAACTGGATAATCAGCTCAATAAAGAAACTACATGTACCTGTTTAAGGGGGATTGTTTTTCACCAGCCTCATAACCTGAAAGCCCCTTTTTTTAAACAAATTGAGAGAACCAGAGGCCAATTAGTCATTCAGGTTTTGATGTCACATCCGCAAAACTCTATCTGCACCCTCTGAAACTACTATTAAATACTATTCTACAGCATTATCACAATAAATACTAATCGTGGATATTTAGTTTTAACTTTAAAATTCTCATTTTTGGTTTACAGATATTTTATAATCTTTACAGTAACAAAATAAAATGAAACAGAGTCTTTAAATGTACACTATCAGTTATTGTTACACCTTCTGTGATTTCTGTGATATCATGAAAGGTCATGAAAGAGCCTTGTTTGGTTGAAAATGTGTGCAGTTATTCCTTCACCTCTGCGAGAACCTCATTTAGATCTTCGTCTGATGGTCGCGTGTGTTTCAGAGACTCATCCTCTCACACCGTCCACAGTTCAGATGGAGCATCTTTTCTTGGTGTATAATTTATTTATTTATGTGTACTATGTCTACTATCTCTTTGCTGCCTGTAAGATTGTTGAAATCTGGAAACGAGAGGTGTGATTCTCCACTCTAAGGTTTAAAGTTGCGTGTGTGTTGCAGCTTGGTGCAAAAAGAAATTTCTATAACCAGTCTCAATATTTACAACATAACTGGTGCTTCCTCAGAAGGTCATTCCAACTAACATGTTTGAGAAGTTATTTTTCCTCTCTTTCTGTCATTTTAGCTGACTGTAATACAGCCTTCTGGTCTGCTGTTGGATTTGTTTGGTTGTTTTTGACAGAACATCCAAGTTATGCAAGGACCATTTCACTTTCTAACACAGTGCTACAACAGTTACATTGCTTTCAGCCTTATTTTACACATTTTTTAAATGTTCTGTGCATTAAAGCACAATGTGATTTTAACGTGTTTACGGGAGAGTTCAACCAAAAAGAAAAGTTGAATCATCACTTACTTTCTCTAATGTTGTTCTAATTCTTTGTGCTCTTTTTTTTCATTTTTTTTAGTGACCAGCACTAAGATTTTGAATAAAGATGCACAAATGTATTGTGGCATGTATTTCTAGTGTTCTTGTGGTATACAATAGGGTTTGGTGCACAGTAAACGGAAGTTTAAGGTGTCATTTAGCGCTACGTTAGCATTATTAGCATTATTAATTCACTCTGACTTATCCTATAAAAAAAAACTCTCAAGTTGTGAGAAATCAAGATTAGCAGATATTGTTACACAGAACAAAATGTTTTACACAAACTTTTTTTCTGAGGTAAATGTATCTATTGTGTTTATTGATTGTCGACTATTTGAGGTATGTTAACGTTATAAGTGCTAAAGTTCACTGAAAGTCCTTAGGAAAAGCACACAAGATGTGAAAAGTCAAGAAAAATAGAAACGCGACACAAAATACAATACAATAGGGTTTGTTCAACAGAACATTGGTGGATGAGTTATTTACACTTTGGACTTAGCATGACTGCTAGTGCCACATTAGCATTATTAGCACCACAGTTTAATCCAGAAATAAGTACTCCGGTTGTGAGAAATCAACATTAATGGAAATGTTAAACAAAAAAACAAAATTCCTGGACTTTTGTTCTTTGAGGTAAATCTGTCTATCGTGTTCATTGATTGTCAGCTATTTGAGCCACATTAGTGCTAAGTTTCACTTAAACTTACATAAGAGATTTATAAAAAATTACATCAAGATTAATAAAAATGCAAGAAAAAATACAATCCATTTACTTCTCTGAGGTAAATATTTGTGTTTTGATCTCTGTCAACAGTTAGAGCTACATAAGTACAAATTAGCATTATTAGCTATTTGTGCTAAATTGTACTCGTACTTGCACAGAAACAAATCACACAAGTTGAGCAAAAACTAGATTATTATAGAAACATGACACAATGCAATTCTTGTGCTTCCTCTTTCTGAGGTAAATATATCTCTTAGACTATCAGTTATTAGCTCTGAGTTATTAGAGATAAAGTTCACTCTGACTTTTTTGGACCTTTTTGCCATTATGATAAAGTTTCATGTTTGTGTTCACCAATGGTTTAGGTTGGGATATTTATGATTTATTTTTCTTTTTATTTCCACTAAACCCTATCATAACCCCCCAGAACACTTAGACTGTGTGCCACCTTTTTTTAAATTAATGCTTAATGCTGATATTATACAGAAAGGCTTGTGAATTCAAATTTCCTTTTGTGGTCTAAAAAGATGCATACAGTATTAGAACAACATCAAGGTGACTAAATTGAATCTTCATATTTTATTACTATTATTATTTAATTGTTGTTGTTTTTTTTGGTTGAACTATCCTTTTAAGTGACAGTATTTGGGACCTAAAAATGATATCTGAGTGCTGCATAAATAGTGAACATTTATATTTGGAACAGAGTGCTGTAATTTTGCACCACAAGATTCAATCATAAGGAATACATTACTACAACTTTTTTTTTTTTTTTTTTTTTTCTTCAATAGATGTTATTCAGACATTCAGCACTCTGGATTCTCAAACAATCATTGTCCCACATTTCAAAGTCAATGCAACTGAGAAAGTGTGCAGTTTGCCTCAAAATCTCTTCCCATTCACACCGACAGTGCTTGCAGTGGTGTCAAATCCTCATCTCTGAAACACTTTTATCCTTAAATAGTTTCTTGTAATGTTCTTGAAAACAGAATATGACCTGTTATGAAGACCTGTCTTATACTGTGCTGTTTTGTTTATCTGTCACTCATAAAGGTTTTTATGGAAGTAACATACATACATACATTCATATTTGTGACATACATGTGACATAATTATAAAAAAAAAAAGTTTAACCTTTTCTTTTGTCAATATTCATGTTATTATTAACGTTTGAACATCATTGATGCTAAATCTGGTATTGATAAATGGACATTTTGTTAACTCAAGCTGTCAACTATCATGATATCGTAGTTTCTGTTGAGAATTGCAGGTTTTGTTTGGTCTAAATAATAACATGTTGATGTTATAAAAAGAAAAAAACTTCAGTTGTTTTGAAGGGATCGATCTGAAAAGAATACTTAGTTTGTCTGAATTGTAAAATCTTTTAAAATGTTTTATTCTTGTTTTTTTTTATATCCATCATTTTGTGTTTTAAAGACAAACAGATGTTTGGAAAAAAAATGCATATAATCTTAAATCATCATGCTGCAAAGCGCACCATTTTGTAACATTTTTATTTAAGAGTCAAACAAATTCTCTTTTTTTTTTTCGTTGTCTTTTTTGAGAGCTGTAGTTTGATTGAATATTTTTGTTAACTAGACTGTTTTCATATTGTATTTTTCTAACATTACTTCCTGTTCATGTTAGTAGTACAAATTTAGAAAGTGGTGCAATGCACTGAAACTATTCTAAGTATATGAATATAAATCTATATAAAGTGCAGAATGTGCTATATTCTTGGACCAGCCATTGCAGCTCCTGTTAGTAGAAACAGCAGATATTGTTTTGTTCCATGTTCCTAAAGATATTTAATAAGATGTTTCTGAGCAAATCAAAAAATGTGTTTTGTCTTTTTTGAAATATATCAGTCCATTCATTCATTCATTCATTCATTCACATTTTTCCAGGTTTATATCCGGTACATTCAATTTGAAAGCATTATTGTTGTTGTTTTTTATTATTATTATTATATTATTGTTGTTGTTGTTGTTATTTTTATTATTATATTATTATTGTTATTATTATTATTATTGTTATTACTGTTATTATTACTGTTATTATTGTATTACTATTAATAATAATAATAATTATTATTATTATCATATTTATTTTTGTATTATCATTGTTATATTTTATTTTTGTCTTTTTTGTTATTTACTAAAACAGAATATACATTAGGAATTTTAAAGTTGAAAAGAGTTGCTGTTGCTGCTGCTGTTATTTTTATTATTATAATTATTATAAAGGCAATTCTTTATTATTGTTATTGTACTTAGTTATTGTTTTTTCTAAGCGTTTTAAAACTTGTTTTTTGTTGTTAATAATAATATATACATATTTGTAATATTTATTTGTGTATTTTATTATTTAATTTTTGTGTTTTATTTTTGTTATTTACTAAAACAGAATATACATCAGGAATTTTACAATTGAAAGAGTTGTTGTTGTTTATTATAATTATTAAATAATATAAAGGTTATTCTTAGTTGTTATTTTTTCAAAACATTATTGTTTTGTTGTTGTTGTTATTAATAATTGTTTTTGTTTTATCAAGTTATATGTTGGCGTTTATTATTAACATTATTATTATTATTATTATTATTTTTTATTATTATTATTATTAATAATAATTATAGCATTATTTTGCACAATTATTTGTATAAAATTACATTAATCAGACATTTTCCATCCTTAAATTCAGGAATAGTTTAATGTCTTTGGGAAGGAATACTTAAAAAAAAAAAAAAAAAAGTATTCCTAGAAATATGATCTAGTCCTAAGTAACAAAATGTTGTCCTCTCTCATGTCTGATCTGGTTAACTCGTTACATATATCAGATTACACATATCTGTTCTTCACCTCTGCTTCTTCCTGTGTGTCTCTGTGTGTGTGTGTGTGTGTATATGTGTGGACCATAAATGTCTGAGTTAACACGGTTACATGGTCAACTCAAGCAGACTCTATAAACAGATGCCTAAAAGCAGTCAGAGAGGATGCAGAAAGAAGAAAAGCAACACATGATGTCAAAAACACCTGTTCATTCATATGTTTTCCATCATTTAACATGCTTTTACATTACAAATAAAAGAAGCACTATATAATTGCCACATGATATGTCATATTCAGGCCTACAAGGAGTGTCTAATTATGATGATGGTCATTTTTGTGGGGCAACGTCCTTAATTAGATTGAAAAAACATGAGCAAAGTATAATGTACTTTGCTCTACTATCAGTTTTAGTTATTTGTATTCCTGATCTCTCTAAAGACTTCAGTGCTTTTAGGCCTGTAAAAACCCCTTTAGCTGCGTGTCTGGACAGATGGGTTATCATAGTGGGTAGCAGATTACAGAAGATTAAGAAGATCTCAGTCATTGCCAGCTGAGGTTTGCTCATTTTCTGACCCGTGATGATCTAATCCTCAGCCTCAGTGTCATTAACCCTCTTCAAACCACACTCTCCACATGTGTTTCGGTCCTTGACCAGCCTGAAGAAACAAACCGCATACTTAATAATATTATCACATTTACATTTTGTCCAAAGCGACTTACAATTGAGCAGGCATTCAGCGACTCAACAAGAAGAGGCAATACACACAAGAAGTGCTTATTATACAAAGGAACTGTTTGTGCTCAGACAATTAAGTGCTAGAGTAAGGAGGGGGAGAGTTGTTGTTTTTTAAGGAGAGAAGAGTTTTTCATCATGTGGTTTGTCAAGCCCACTCACCTGTGTGAAACTCACGTGTTTTTAGTGATATGGAGTGGTTGTATAGAGTGAAAGTGTCTGTTGCAATTGTGT
>CAIGQW010055033.1:896389-925866 GCA_903798125.1 Danio choprae | reverse complement strand
AATAATAATAATAATAATAATAATAATAATAATAATAATAATAATAATAATAAATAAAACATTATTACATTATGAATAGCCCTTTATTCGTATCATATCATATATCATATATCATATCATGTATCATATCATATCATAAAGGGCTGGGCGATTAATCGAAAAGTAATTGAAATCGACATTCAGAACCTATAATCGATCAAATTTTTCCAGGTAGATTTTTTTTTTTTTCAGTTACTTTTTCCAACGCGTGTGGAGTCGCATGACCCCGCTCTGTTATCCACACTTTGCAGCCACATCTGATCTCTGATCAAGTAGAACGATGGACCCATTCTTGAGCCTTACTTTGCACTACATTGACGATGATTGGAAGCTGCGCCAGAGATGCCTTGAGACGGCATATTTTCCATTACAATAAAATTATTATTTACATAAAAAAATTTGTTTACAGAAAATGCAAAAAAATGCACTGTTTAAAATGTTATTTACAGGATATGCGTTATTTTATTTAGAAGAGATGCTGCTTATTTTCTATTTTTAATATGAAAAACACTAAAAATAATTTTTGTTTCCAAAAGTGCAAGTTATTTATTAGTTAGTTTGAGGCAATGTGTGTTTTAAATTCAGTTGTTCAACATTAATGTTTAATAAATAATCACAGACAGTAGATAGTGTGTTTTCTTCAATTATTATCTTAGTGCACCCTTCATTCAAACATCTCTATGTGAGCATATTTACTGTACAAAACCTGTCAGTGAACTATGAGGGCAAAAAAATCGAGATTTTGGTTTTAGGCCAAATCATCCAGCCCTAATATTATCTATCATGTATCGAATCATATCATATGTATCGGATCACATCATTTATTGGATTGGATTGGATCATTACTAATCTTTACAATTACTTTTAAGAGATGTAACCATTTTAAAAACATTTGACATTTTAGAACATTTCTTGTTCATGTTGTTGACCGAGGAATGTATACCGCAACATTAGGTGTCAAAAAATATTTCTGTATAATTATTAAAATTATTAATTCATCAAGTGTCAAATTTATATGTAGAATATATTTAGCCTTTCATCACGTCTCATACGTTTAGTACTAAGTTTTGTGAAATCTGTATGTAGAGTTAACCAGAACAGCATGAAAATGTTATCACCCCTTTTTTAAAGTCTGAAAGATGAGATCTTCAAATCAAGTAACCTGACTTATTGTTTGATAACTTTTTCAGAATCCTATTTATGCTGATTTGTTAGAAAAACATTTCTTGGTTTCATAAATGTGAACTGGTTTTGAGCAATATTGAGCCAGAATTTGAAAGGGATTTCATTAAATGATAGAAATGGTTTCAAAAAAGTCAAAACGTTTCATACAACGATATAATCAATACAAGTTTTCTTTTCCGAACATACATTTTTACAAACACATGTATCATACCAACACGAATCTGATGTAAGATCATTTTTGAAGAACATCAACATTTTTAAACAGATAAAAATTGGTAAAATCACTTCATTAAAAAAAATTACAACTTTTACAGTTTTGTTGACATTCCTTCATTAATACTATGCTGCTGATCAGATACAATGTTGTTTTAGTCAAATGAATAAATAAATAATTAAATAAATAAATAATAATCTTATGTTTATGTTCAGTTATTTCGGTGTAAAGGCAATGACACCAACCTATTCAACCTAAAACCTGAAGAAAATAAAATTTCAGTCAGCGCTCAGAGACTTTTGCATATAAACTCTTCAATTGTGCTAAAAGATAACAGCTCTTCAGACCCAAACAGAAATAGTAAACCGATTTTAAACGCACAAATGTTCAGTGTTAATCTGTGACTCATTTCCCTCCTCATTTTCCATTTTTCTACTCTGACAGAAGTGTGTGACGTCTCCGCTCAGCTTCTCAGAACTAAAAGTGATGCAGGTGTATTGAGGCGGGGCCGGAGACGGTCTCCTAGCGACCAGCGGCGAATCAGACGCCACCGATTCTCCATCAACGGACACTTCTACAACCACAAGGTAACAAAAGGATGACAAACTGGTTCTGCATGTGTGATGGTTTGAGCATAACTTCCTCCTCCTTCATGCAGTCTCTTGTTCCTCTTTTTAGACTGCTGTATTCACTCCTGCATACGGTTCAGTCACAAACGTGCGGATCAACAGCTGTATGACGACGCCACAGGTGCTGCGGGTGCTGCTCAACAAGTTTAAGATCGAGAACAGTCCAGATGACTTTGCCCTGTACCT
Organism: Danio choprae; assembly: GCA_903798125.1. Classification (NCBI taxonomy): domain Eukaryota; kingdom Metazoa; phylum Chordata; class Actinopteri; order Cypriniformes; family Danionidae; genus Danio; species Danio choprae. The sequence goes on along the minus strand of CAIGQW010055033.1, from coordinate 923,613 downwards.
GGTTCATGCCAGCGGAGGTCTGTTTCTGACTGTTTTTATCTTCCAAATTACTGTGAAACACTGAATCGCCATCTAGTGGGCATTATAGATACAATCCAAATTTACTCACTATTTACTCATCCTATGGATCCTATGGTGGTTCCAAACCTTTAGAAGTTATTTTTTTTTCTGTTCAAAATAAAAATATTTTAAAGTATGTTGGAAACCGGTAGCCATTGACTTCCATAGATCCATAGTATTTTTCCAAACAAACAAAAAATAATAGTACAATGGAAGGCATTGGCTGTGTGTGCATGCACCATTTTTTTTGTCAATCCACATTAATGGAATCCGATTACACTTCAATCTGTTTACATTCACTAAATCTGAACATTGCGATCTCAAACCAGCGACTCGAACCAGCGACCTTCTTGCTGTGAGGCGATTGTGCTACCCACTGCGCCACTGTGACACCCAATTAGTAACTAAATTAACTACATTAGTTTTAATTTAGAAAGTCCATTCCTTGATGCAAAGAAAAGCATTTAATAGATTTGATTTGCCTTTTGTTAAATTTAGTTAAGTGAACGTAAGTACATGTGTGTGTGTATGTGTATATACACATTTATTTATTTATTTACCTTAATTTTTTTCTCCTGGTGTCTGTTGTCTCTTTTAGCGTTAGATATTTAATTTTTTATTTTCTGGTTTTGTTTGTTTCATTTTATTCAAGTTATATTATGTGTAGGACTAATTTTAACTTCTATTTAGGTTTCAGTGCATTTCTAAAATAAAGTGCTTCATTTAAGCAGCCTAACGAAAATATACGGCCAACAGTTTTACAGGTTTCATCATGCATTCATCAAAATATGCGCAGGCTAATGCATGTCAGTATTGCCCCGCGCATGTTCTCTAGAGTCTTCAGAATACGATTGAGAAAGTTGTTGTATTCAAGCGTTTACAAGCTCATTATTTGCTTGTGGATTAGATTAGAGAACCCAGATTAGATCCACCAATTCCAATACAATTGAATTTGAATTCTGATCGAGATCAATCTAATCGATTGAGGTGTTTACGTGACTGTTTTTGAATCTGATTAAACCGTCGATGACGGCATGGAGGCTCAGTAGTTAGCACTGTCGCCTCACAGCAAGAAGGTCGCGGGCTCGAGTCCTTGCTGGGCCACTTGGCATTTCTATGTGTAGTTTGCATGTTCTCCGCGTGTTCGCGTGGGTTTCCTCCGGGTGCTCCAGTTTCTCCCACAGTCCAGAGACATGCGCTATAGGTAAATTGGATTAATTAAATTAACCATAGTGTATGAGTGTGTGTGTCTGAATTTGAGTGTGTATGGGTGGTTCCTGGTACTGGGTTGCGGCTGGAAAGGTATCCGTTGCGTAAAACATATGCCGGAATAGTTGGTGGTGCATTCCGCTGGCGACCCCTGATAAATAAGGAAAATGAATGAATGAATAAACCGTCAATCCAATTACAAATGGCTTATTTGTGTGCATGTATACATTTATAAATAAAGCAAATGACAACTATTTTCTTCAGCCACTGAATAGGTCTAGTTGTAAATGTAGGAAATGTATTGTATGTTTTCAGAGCGCATTCAGCTGAAGCGCACTGATTATCCATTAGTAGTGCGAATCCTTCAGGGACCATGTGAACACGTCTGCCGGATCTTTCTCATGGAGCAGGATCTGGGAGAGGAGATTCCTTATGAAGTGAGTATGTGTGAGTGTGTGAAGGAGAGCTGATCTGCTGACCAATTTAAAAGTATAGCATTCATATACAAATGTCTCATTGTCAGTCACCTTACACTTAATACACACATACACTTTATTGAACATCTACACATAGACATCACCTATATACTATATAACTGCAGGTTAACTATGTTTATATATAATAACTTTAACTGTTCAAGTCATTAGTACTTACCTAATAAAGTTATGGTAACTTATAACTTTAACTTTTCTCATGTTGATTGTAAAGCAATAGAGTACAACTTTTGTAAAGCTGCTTTGAAACAATAATTATTGTGAAAAGCGCTATAAAAATAAACTTGAATTGAATTGAATCTCTCTTAAATTTGACTCAAATAATTTGTATTTATTTGTGTATTTAAATTCATTGTGACGTGAAAAGCTTAGTGACATACATTTTGAGACCATATACAGGATACAAATATACTTAATACAGTGCAAAATACAATGACATACTTTTAAGACAACATACATTTAAATACTGATTGTACGTTTATAGACAATTAATATATGTAAAAATGCATCAGTTACACACATATATAGATGCAAAGAGAAGTAGTCTGCAAGATAAAAGATTTAACATAATACTCCTTTAACATATGTACACGTACACGTAATTTGCGTTCCTCTTGTAGTTATCTATTTCTTATCTGTATGCACGCAGGGTCTGAAAGTAACATAATTTCAATTCTGTATGTCTGTACATGTAGCAGAGTTGACATTGAAGCTGACTTAGTCTTTGACGAAGTTGACAAAACTGACTGCAGTTGCTCTCCACTGCTCTAGGTGGCACAGTACATAAAATTTGAGATGCCCGTCCTGCAGAGTTTTATTACTAAACTAAAGGAAGAGGAGGACAGAGAGGTGCAAAAGCTGAAAAGCAGGTATGTTTTTTTCTACTTATACATGAGTAGATGAGAGAAATCATTGTGTCTGAAACTGTTAAATCTAAAACGGATTGCTGAGCATCATGAGGGCACCACATGCTTGAGACATCTGCTGGTCAAATGTGTAATTACAACGGAAACGCTTAAAGAGATAGTTCACCCAAAATAATGAATATGTACTCACTGTTTACTCTCTCAGGTGGTTTTCAAACTTTATGAGTTTCTTTCTTCTGTTAAAAACACAAAAGAAGATATTTTGAAACCTGTAGCCAATGACTTTCATAGTAAAACAAATACTGTGGAAGTCAATGGTTACAGGTATCTTCTTTTGTGATCAACAGAAAAAAGTCAAACAAGTAAAGGGTGATTAAATGATGCCAGAATTTTCACTTTGGGGTGAATTATCCCTTTAATGTCAGCTACAATGACACAGTAGTGTGCTTTAGAAAATCTTAAAATCACATATTTGTATATCTCTATCAGAGGTTGTCAAACTTTGTCATCAAAATCTCACTGATATAGACTGATTATGTTATTTCTACTATAATTCTGACAAGGCGACTTGTTTTTAAACTTTTTTATTATTATTAATTGAAATTTAGAGATTTCTCTTTATGGTTTCATTCATTTCAAGACCTTTTCTATTTAAATATTATATATATGAAACACAATCCACTATCTGACCTAACATCCTCCTCCGTCCTGTGTAATTATAAATCACAGATATAGATTTTATACTCCAAAAAGACCATTTACATGGCAGACAAAGAATGAACAAATGACAGAACAAAACATAGGGGACGAAGGAGGAAGGATTGGAGTTCATCCCGTTTACATAATCTCTGCTCAGTCTAATTCTCCAATGATTGACAGCCAAAACAGCCAATGAAAGTTAGACAAAGCAGCAGTAAAAGAGAAATGTCAGACAAGGACATAACAATGTATATAATATATTTCTTATATATTTAAAAATATATAACATCTTATAATCACAATATTGTAAGGAGGGAGTAAACAATTTTTTGGTAAAACTTTACAGTAAGGTTTTATTAGTTAATGTATTTACTAACACAAAAAATCGATTACAGTATTTATTCATCTTTGTTAACTTTAGTTACTGGAAATAAAGTCATTAATTGTTAGTTCTTGTTAACAAGCACAACTTTGGGATTTAATAAGGCATTAGTAAATGTTGAACTATGATTAATAAATGCAGTTCATGTACTGTTCATTATTCATTTGAGTAAATACATTAACTAATGAAATCTTATTGTAAAGTGTGACCTAATTTTTGACAACAAATAAAGGGAGCATAAATAAAGTATGAAATTTCTCTCTTTTTCCACATAGATACAAGTGTCTGCGGTGTATCATTGAGAAGCAGCTGCAGTGTTTACCAGAGGGATCCACTTGTATGTGAGCAGCATCTTTCTGACCATGTTTTAGTCCATGTCAAACAGTGGAGTTCCAGACTGACTGTCATCCGCCCTTCCACCCTAAATAACCACTCTAAACCACTAATATGCATTGATATTTGCTGACCAGTAAAGATGGATGGTACATCTTGTAATGTATATATAAAAAAAAAAATCTTTGTATATTTTTCTCTGCATATTTGGTGCTGTTGTGAATCACATCCAGGTACAATAATATAAAAGCACATTCCACAAAAGCAGGGAATTTCATCGTCCAGTGATCGCTGGAGAGAGCAATTATAATGACAAGCACAAAGTAATAAAGATAAATGCTTGCAACTAGTATTACTTGTTTAGTTAAACTCATTATAAAGAGTCATGACTGTCTGATCACTTTAAATGTTGTTGGATGTATTGAGAATAAATGCGGTCTGAGCCAACCTGTTTTACCAATACACATAGGGTGACTAGATGTCCTGTCGTATTAAAAAAAATTTTTGTGTCTCTACTTATTATGACAAATGTTCAATATTTCACTTTTCTAAAAACATTCTTCATTTCTGAGTGCTAGTGTTACTCTGTCATGCTAAAAATCTTAATCAATAGTTGCCAGTCATGTCAAAGTTAATCCTTTGACACGTACGACACATAATCAGCTGTTAAATTAAAATCTGCTTTTCCCACCATGGGTTGCGCTGAGCCAGAGAAAGAGGCACATTGTGCTTGTCATAAATTACAATTTATCAGTGTTTCAAACTAAAAAAATTATTATAGGTTACAAATACTTAAATGCACATAAAAACGAGCAAAATATAATTTCTGATTTGTAAAGTACATGCAGATTTTGGTGGAAACAGCCACAAACTTTCATGTATTTCGACAGATGTTGATGAATTAACATGTAAATCCAGCAGCTGTAATCTCTCCACTGCAGCACAGACTAAAGGGTTGGTCGCACACCGAATGTGCCACAATGTGACATGCCTTTAAGATTTGTAAACACCGTTTTCTATGAGGGAACAGACACTCGTGCCACCATTCGGCGCCTGTTTGTGTGTCTTAGTAACGAATAGACAGCCATGTAAAGATGGGACTGTTTAACATGTCGGCACCTCAACAATTTGACAGCAAACAAAAGACCCAAGGATGTGTCCGAATTTATGCACTTCCCTACTTTATTGTATGTGAAAATTGTTTCGCTGAAAATGTGAAAGTATGTCTGAATTAATAGTATTCAAAAAACAGTATGCGAGAAGTACCTGGATGACCTACTACTTCTGGCGAGATTCTGAAGTGCGCATCCGATGGACACTTTCATATCCCATAGTGACACAACTGACCTGTGTAGGTCATGTGTTAATGACTAGAGCCCGACCGAAATGTTTTTTTTTGGGGCAGAAGCTGATACGGATATCAGGGAGTAAAAAATACCAATATATTGGCTGATATTCTTCATATGCATATTATAGTATTGTACCAGTCAAATTGACACTTACCCATTCGTGTGTCCAAACCTTTGACTAGTACTGTATACAAAATACAATATATACATAAACATAATAGATACATGAACACATTTTGCGATGATTTATCCTGGAAGCACAGCTTTTCCAAATGTAAACATCTGAAATGAATGAATACTAAGAAAAAAATAAAAATAAACTGATTTGCCATGTTCTATTGTACCATTTTATAGAGCATCGGTGGTGTAAAATAATCAAAATATATTCAGTTAAATGGACCTAAGCATTGCTTGAAGAGCTCTCCTTTCCTGACTGAACATGTTGGCTGGTTGTCAGTAGCAAACAATGAAGCACGCTCTGCTAGCTCAGTAGTTACTCCATTTTAATCATTTTGTCTGTAGTATGTTCTGTGAAATACGTTTTTAAAAAAACAATAATTTCAGTGACAGATCGGCAGCAAATTCTCTAATATCGATACCTTGGCGATAGGCTCATATCAGCCGATAAAATCGGCAAAACGATATATCGCTCAGGCTCTAATAATGACAACCTGGCGGATGTAGTACCTCCAAATCCTATTCATACTATTAATATTCATCTTATACAGAACATACTTTTCTAGCGGTTGTGAAGTAAATTCAAATGTAATACCTCAACAAGTAGTGTGCGATTTTTGGACAGCAGCTCAAGAACTTGTATCCGCCATCGTCGGTTTGCACATATAGCATAACAAATAATTAACTGCATCTGATTGCTTTCGAAAAATGAAAAATAAAACACTCAAACATGTATATGGTACCATAACAAAGATGAAGCGTATGTAAATATGTGAAATTCTGGAGGAAAGGCTGCAGAGTGTCGCATGGGGATGTTTTTAACGGGGTCTGCCAATTATCATTGTATGTACTATAACATTTAAAACGAGCACAAAGGAATTTTCTAAAAGCAACTCGTGTAAACACCCTAATCATAATATTGTCTTATTCAGGTTAAGGTAAATACTTAGATTAATGATGTTCGTTTGAAAGTACTCCGTGATACAGTACAGCACAACTTCCTGAAATGTATAACATCTCAGGTAATCGCTGAATCAGTGTTTCCAATGCAATCTCAAGGCAACTCGTAACTTTTTGGTTTAATGGCTGTATTAATTTGTACGATCTTATTCGTACACTTTAGAATGATCCCCCATCCCCCAAACTATTTAAAGTATTGTCAGAAAAGTGGCTAATTTGTACAAATTCATACGATTTCATTCTTATGAAAACATACAATTTTTAAAAGGAGGCATGCCCTTTTGTTAAATATGTTACATTTTCATACAAATAAAAAATCATAGGAATGTGTACGAATTAGCCACTTTTCGGACAATACTTCAAATAGTTACGTTTCCTTGTGAGATGCGGGTGGTGTTTCAACCCTGGAACGATGTCAGTTAAACAGTTTGTAAACTATATGTTACGCAACACATTATATTTACGTCAAGAAAGCCATTTAGTATTAAAAAAAACTCATTACTTAGAAGGAGAAAATCTAATTTAGATCAAAAATTCAAATTTTTTTTTTCACTTTGAGGATTCTGGTCACCCTATATCAGTATCGTCCAACCTGACCAATGTCTCTTTTAGACGGTGATTGTTTTTGTATCAGAAGGACCAGAAGAGGTGAATCCCGTACTGAAGACTGTGAATTTAATGAATGATTGTAAACAGAATGAAGCAGGACAATGCTGTCTTGAGTGAGTGAATGAGTGAGTGAGTTAGTCTGACCTGTATGACTGTTTGAGTACCGGAAAAAGACAGTATGGCTGTAGTTGCTAAGAGGTTCATTTTTTTATTTTTTATTTTTTTAAATTTAGATTCTCATTCACACTTATGACTGCCTTGTGTTGTCATATTTCTGACATTTCCTCCAGCATGTGTTTAGTCTATATTATAATGATTGTAAAACTCAGAATAAGATGATAATTATATTTAAATAAAATGTTATCATCAAAAAAATAAAAACAAATGTTTTGTTTTCAATTACAAACATCTCTCTCTCTCTCTCTCTCTCTCTCTCTCTCTCTCTCTCTCTCTCTCTCTCTCTCTCTCTCTCTCTCTCTCTCTCTCTCTCTCTCTCTCTCTCTCTATCTCTATCTTTCTCTTCAATTCAATTAATCGCAACCTTGCTTTTTGGCAAGTTTGTAATGTTTACATTAAATAGATAATGAAAACAAATTTGTGGCTGGAATGGAATCTGCTGCATAAAAAAAACATATGCCAAAGTAATTGGCAGTTCATTCTGCTGTGGCAACCCATGATAAATCAGGGATTAAGCGCAAAGGATATTTAGCGAGTGAGTAAAAACAAATTAGTGATGAAGTAATAATAATAAAAAGAAGAGAATAATAATAAACCGTATGTAATAACCAACATCTTAGGATTCATTTGTAACTATCTAAATGTGTGTGTCTCTCATTCTCTAATGATTTTGTGCATTTATATCAGTAGATATTTGAATATGTAATTCAATATGTATGTATGCTACTCCTTAACATTCTATAAGCCATTCTAGTATACAATGTCATGCTGCTAGTATATCAGATTTTAGATAATTGTATATTTCTCCAGTAAGTACCGGTATTTATTCTTTAGCTAGTGCTTATTCTTTAGTTACTAGTACCTTTAAAAAAAAGTACTTATTCATTAGATGAATACTATATAACAGTTTGTCTTTATTAGAGAATAGCACCATTAAATGGATACTAGTACTTATTCATTAGATAAAAGTATGTATTCATAAGACATTGGTGCTTACTAGAATCTAGCACCTATTTATTAGATGAGGTCTGCAACATATGAACTAGCAATTGCAGGAAATAAAGAATAATTGTTAGGAAAAAAAACTGAATTGTGATATTAAAAGGTGCGTTTTATTTTATTAGTGCTCATCAGAACTACGAGTTATGTAAGATACTGTACCTAGTGATCGTCTAAATATGAAGAGTTAAGATTCAAAATCCTGTAAGTGCTGTCTGAAATGTCCTTCTAAAATGAGCATGTTTTTCAGGCTCGTGTGTTTATGTTCAGTTATTTCACTTTAAAGTCAAAGAAAAGAACCTGTTCATTGCCATTAAAAGGGAACTAACTGAATCTACACACAGGAGCCTGAAAAAAAGCACATTTTAGAAGAAAATTTCAGATGGCTGAATATTTCGTTCTTCTGGACCTCTGTGTTTTTGACTTAACGGTCAGGACTTTCCACAAAGACGTTCTCTGGTTAAATGTCAACACATGATCTGACGACTGGTCCACTGGAGGGTTACCTAACCACCATCTCTGAGCTCATGGAGGGATACAGTGACCCCTGCGCCTAAACGCGTATGTCCAACCCATAGACCGTCTTAATCCTGTTGATGGATTAGAGCGATATTCTGATGTCCGAGACGCAGGTTCATTCACTCAGCCAATCAGAGAACGAGGAGCGCTCAGTTAATGCCTCAGTGATCGTCTACATGTTTGAGTCCAGTCTCAGACTCTGATTCATTCATCATCGTCACCATCATCAGACCATAGAGGAGGACAGACAGACATCTTCAACCTGACAGACTGCAACTCATTGTGAGTCATGCATTCATTTGAATCATTCTTAATATACATCATGCTATGTATATGTATTTCTATATTTTTATTATAGTTTTTCTATATGTATTACTTTATTTTCACCCTTTTTTATTGTTAGTTTGATTTCTGATGTTGTAATGTTTCAGAATAAGTTTGTAATTTCATCCTCATATGTTTTAGTTCCGAAGCTCAAGCAAAAGCCAATAATTTGGGGAACATTTTGTGAGGAAAAAAAGCTGGGTTAAACTCTAAAACCAATGGTTTCACTGTAAATAATTAGTGGTCGCCTTACATTTTTAAATTGACTTAAATGATCAGTCATATTGATTTGAATTACATTTAAAAAAAACAACTTAACATAACTTAATAAAATTAGACACATGATTAAATTAGTTTATTAACTTCTAATTAACATACAAATATTTCTTATTATTGATAAGGACTTATTGATCATATCTTTTTTTTTTTTTACAGTGTTGGTTCAAATTTTAAATAAAAATGTCTAAATGTAGGTGGAAAGTATATACTCATAGTGGAATACTGCATACATTAAAAGTATATGGTCGAAAAGTGATGACAGCATAGTGTTTAAGCTTTTATAAATGATTAAAGCAAGTAACCATGTTTCAACTAAACACTTTTCGAGTCATTCAACTTAATTTTACTTTTATTTGAAGTCAGTCAAGCTTTTTTAAATGTTAAAATGACTTTCAGGGTTAGTTTGATTGCACTTAATTTAAGGCTGCCACTATTTTTATGTATTTCTTTATTTTACAGTGAACTTTCAGTATTGTATTATAGTACATTTTTACTTTTTAAGCCTATCGATGCAGAACCAAGTCTAACCAAGTCTATTAAGGCAGATCATTGATTTGAACTGAACTTCCAGTGCAGTTTACATTATTTTAGGGTATATAAATGCTAAAAGTGATCTCGTACAGTATTTGAATGTTTTTTTTTTTTTTTTAAATGAACAATGTCTCTGCGATGTATTTGTGAAGTAGATTATAAGATAACCAGACACTGAACTAGCAGATTACCTGACTAATAAGCTGTCAGACTGGTGGCCTACTTTCTGCAAAGATCATTTCATTGTCTGACTCTAGAAAACAACATCTAGAGCAATATCCAGTTTGGACGTTTGGATCAAGCAGCAAATGAGTCGATATAGAACTTGATTGACTGCCAATCAAAATAAGAAGTAAAAGTAAAACTAAACGATAACAAACAAACACTATGGGTCATTTACATAAATGGGCTTTCAAAAATCAAAACAATAACATTTAAGACAGCTTTATTTGTATTCATACAGTAGAACGTTTGTTTGTTTTTAACAAGAAAAATATTACTAATATTTCTACTGTTACATTTTCTACCAGACACCCATAAATGTCAATCAGTATAACGATATTGTATATTTTACTTTTAGATATTTAAAAAAAATCTTGTCAGGCACATTTAGAACAAGAATAACTCTCATATTAAAATATGCTATTTAAGATTACAGTGATTATCATATATTTTGTATGATAAACTTTTTTTGATTAAAATTTTGTGTAACTTATGTGCTTCTAAATTTTATCAATTTATTAATTTTATTTTTTTTACATTTATTTAAAACAATTAAACACTTAAATTTAAGATGATTTCTACGTCCCTAAAATAAATTAATTGGGCTCCGAAACATCCTTGACTGATATGATATTATATGTTTAAACATATAATCCCTTTAATGTTTAATAATTAATAAAGGAAACTTTAATATTATTGATTATATTAGAGTACTAATGTGCTATCGGCCCTTCATAGCCCCTGAGAAAAGACTGAAATGTAGCCTATTAAGCCTCCTTAATAAATATAACTTAATAAATGTTGTATAAACAAGTAGCCTACTGCATTTATGCTTAACGGTTGAATAAGGTCGTTGATGCTTTCATCTTTTAAAAATGTATATCAAGTAAAGCTTTTTTTTTAATCTATAGTGGATTTATATATCTCTAGAGCCAGATCTCAATGTCACGGATCAGTCAGTGTCTGATTGGGTTATTGGACTATTTTTAGCGAACCGCTTTCAGACACATGATCTCATTGTTTCGAAAACCTCTGACCTTGTGTTTTCGCAGCTCCAGCGGGGATGCATTCCAAATTTAAGCTCTTCTCCTTCCTAAACTGCCTGTTGCTGCTGGCTGTGCTTCTGCCGGTGGCGCAGTCTCGTCGGGGCGGGGGCTTCGGTCGCGGCGGCGGGAGAGGTGGAGGCTGGGGAGGCAGCAGCTCGGGTCGCGCGGGCTGGGGTGCAGCTGGAGGGCATCACCGAGCTCCACCCTTACACACGGGACACACAGGGCATTCGGGACACTCGGGACACACTGGGCACACGGTACACACGGGCTCCTCGGGACACGGAGTCGGCAAGGTGGCTGGAGCGGCAGCGGCTGGAGCTCTTGGAGGAATGTTGGTCGGTCACGGTTTGAGCTCAATGGGGCGACCTGGATACGGTTACGGGTATGGTGGATACGGAGGACACGGCTACGGGTATGGGCACGGGTACGGACATGGGCATGGAGGACATGGAGGGCATGGAGGGCATTCGGGAGATCATAATGAGACGGATGTGGATTATTACTCGGATGCTGCTGCAAGTGGACATGCTTATAGCTGCGTGACGGTGTTTGGACTCATGATGTCATTCTTTCTTGGGCACTTCCTGTCATAAACCCAACACGTTTACACTCGTTGCTTATGTGAATAAAATAAATTGTCAAACGAAGTAAAAAAGAAAGTGACAGATAGAGTGTTAAAGGGATAGTTCACCCAAAAATTGAAATTTACTCACTATTTACTCAGCCTCGAGTAGTTTTAAACGTTTATGAACGCGAGGCCTACATTAGAACGATTGAAGAACGTTGAAACCTGTAAACATTGACTTCTAAAGTAAGAAAAATAAATATGGAAGTGTAAATAGTTGCATGTTTACAGCTTTTCTCAAAACATCTTCTTTTGTGTTCAACAGTAGAAAGAAACTCATGAAGGTTTGAAAAAAAGATGAGAAATGTTGACAGAATATTTATTTTTGGGCGAACTATCACTTTAAAACAGCACTGTCAGAGATCCCAATAATACTGAGGCCTCTATGGATGATTTCTGCCCAAGATTCACCTTCAATTCAGAGTGAAAAAAAACAACAACAAAAAAACAAGATTGCATTTAGAAAATTAGCATTTTGAAGAAACTGACCATGCTCATCATATACAGTGTTTCTTTTACTTCTTTTTTGGCACTGAAGGCAACGTTACTCTTCTACTTTTTGAATTATTGACTTGTACACTGTAATAAATGCCTGGTTGCTTCATTCCAATGTTTGGTCAAATGTGGACAAACCCATGTGATTGGGTTAAAATTGCATTGGGTTTGTCAATAGTTACTCAACTTTGGGTTGAAACAACCCATATTTTTCAGAATGATGAAATCATATGGCTTAATTTGCTCCTAAACATAAATTAGCCTCTGACGTAATCAAAAATGTACAAATTGCCGTAAAGGTTTTCTTTTTTTTGTTGGATGAGTGCATGCCTGAGCTTGAAGCTTGTATATATTTTTAAAGATCAGATGTTTTTTAACGACCTATATAGATTTTTCATGAATTAGTTTCTCTAAATAATGGACTTTTCTATCATTTTGAATACGCGCTGTAGAGCAGGTAGTTTTCGCCTCTCTAAAGAGATTTGCAGAGCATCATGAATGTCTGTTGTATTCAAGCCAACGTGTTCCAACGATTGTTTTCCATTGAGCCGTTTCAACCTTCTCAATGTTTTAATCTGTTTGTTCCAGCCATTTACGTCAGCGAACATTCAAAATAAAACAAGGCTTATGGTAAAATCACATTAAACCGTAATAAGCTTGACGAAGTGTGTCGAGTCAAGAACAAATCTTGTTAAAGGGCTCGGGCGCGTCTACCTCACTTCCCCCAAGCTCTTTAACAAGCAGCTGATTGGCTTAAACCAATAAGATGTTATTGCTTTCGCTTGTACACCTTCTTAGACCTGTTTGTCAGGTATGCATGTTTATTTTTGTACTGTGAAAATTCAATAAATATACTTCATAATATACTTCTTATTTTGTTATTTGATCATTCCACGTGGTTGAATTGGGTAAATGTGTTTGTTCTCAGATCCCGGTAAACATCCAGTTTATTACTGTACTGTAAAGAAATTATATGATCATAATTACCATGTTTTATGTTACTTTACTGTGTTAAAACAAGTTAACAATGTTTCAACTTTTAAGTTACAAAAGATTCAACTTGATTTTTTTAAGTCAGTTTAATGTAAGTTGAAAAACTACTTTAAAATTACTTTTTAAAGATTACTTGGAAAATTAAATTGATACAACGTATATATCTACTTATCAACTTATATATATTAAATATATCTACAATGTGGTCACAAGACTACAATAACAAATCAACTATTGATCTTAGAAGTCAACAATATAAGAAGCCAAACAATGAACTTGGATAAATGAGAGTGAAGAAACTGAATTGTGTTCAAATTACATGAATGAGAACTGCAATGACAAAAGGCGAAAACATCTTAAAGGGTCAGTTCAAACCCCCCAAAATCTTTCAGATTCTATTCATTGTTGCTTCAAACCTACCGTGCTTTCTTCAGGGATAATGAAAATATAGGATTTTTCCCAAATGAAATTATTATGATTAGTTTCTCAAAAAGAATTCAAAAGCCCAATGTGACAAGTTGTTTAAACTTATAAAACATACAATTATGCTACTGGTACTTATTTTGTAGACAGGCCCACTAGTGTATTTTTAAGTACAATTACTAATTAATTAGCTTATTGCTTATATGTGCCTTTTATTTAAAGGAACAGCTCACCCAAAAATGAGAATTCTGGCTCCATTTACTCACTCTTGCGTACCAGTTGTATATACACAGTCAAGCCTGAAATTAATCATACCCCAGGGTTTCTTTTTTCCTGTTAAGCACAAAAGATAGATTGAAGAATGTTGGAAACCTGTAACCATTGACATCCGTAGTAGGATAAACAAACAATATGGCAGTCTATAATTACAGGTTTCCAACATTCTTTAATATATCTTCTTTTGTGTTCAGGAGAACAAGAAAGCTCAAACTGGTATAGAACAAGTAAAGGGTGAGTAAATGATAACAAAAATGTGTTTATTTCAGTAGTGACTAACTACTGTATTGTTACCAATAACACATTTAGAGTGTTTATGGGGGAGCGTTTATTGAGATATATTTTATTTTATCTAGTAATCATGAAATCTGCTAAAAAAGTATTATTAGTTCGTTCATTCGCTTACACTATTTTGTTATGGTTACAATGTAACAATATTATTCAAATATTTAATTGCACAATGTGTTGAATTGAGCAGGAGGCCTAATTAAATTGGAATTTTTTTCATTTATTCATTTTCTTTTCGGCTTAGTCCCTTTATAAATCAGGGTTCGCCACAGCGGAATGAACCGCCAACTTATCCAGCATATGTTTTATGCAGTGGATGCCTTTCCAGCTGCAACCCATCACTGGGAAACACTCATACACTCTCATTTACACACATACACTATGGACAATTTAGCTTACCCAATTCACCTATAGCGCATGTCTTTGGACTTGTGGGGGAAACTGGAGCACCCGGAGGCAACCCACGCGAACACGGGGAGAACATGCAAACTCCACACAGAAACGCCAACTGACCCAGCCGAGGCTCAAACCAGTGACCTTCTTGCTGTGAGGCTACAGGGCTACCCACTGCACCACCGCGCCGCCCATTGGACATTTTTCTATTATTTATTATGTTGTTGTTTTTTCTCATCTTAAACAACGAATGATATCTTTAAAAATAATTGTAAACGTAGAGTGTCATTAATGACCAAGAGCAACAATGAGATGACGAACTGAAGTGACCTCTTCGAAACCTTTTATTTCGGAAGGTGTTTAATAAGGAGCAGCAGGATTGTTCACATTAGCCTGTGGGTATGAGAGTGAGAGGGGAAGGAGAGTTGAAGGAGATTCCAGTACTACTGCAGTGCTCATTAATAAATATGAGTAGATATGAATATGCATCAGAACACATTAAATCAGCAGGCAATGATGAGATTTGGCAATATATATGAGTGTGCATGTGTCTGTGGCTGCACCTTGAGTTAAAACAGAGCGGGATGACTGCTGACGACAAGAACAGAAAGTGCGGAGAAGTCGCTAAAAGTCTAATGGGAAATAAACATTTGGCATGCTCACAGTTTTCCTTCTCAACTGACGTGAGACAAAGCAGTTATTCGAATGACCATGAACAAAAGTCTTTTACATTTCGTTTATACAGTGTTGCATAAAAAGCAGCAGGACATACACAAGCTCTTGCTGCCATCCGTAGTCTCTCCATCTTTCTCCTTAAAACACATTCGCTTAGTCTTTGCCTAAATCTGCTTCCATTTCCAGTGTGTATAGTTCAGCATTTTCGAAGTTTGTGCTGTGTGAATGTGTTTGTTAATGGTTTGAAACTATCTGTACTGTATTAAGGGGGAGTGTCTGGTTTATATGTTTATTAACTAGTGATATGTTGATGCTTTGAGTGTCTGTACGTGTGTGTTTTCACAGTCATAAACAGTTCCGCATATACTGCATTGGTCTTAATACGACTATGTTTATATACTATGTTTAAGAATGTGTAAATGTGCGCACTTGTCAGTCTTAAACAGTTCTGTCTGCACCTGAGCGTTTGCGAACCACCTGCTCCCCGTTGACCTGGTCCACAGCGAGGGTCTCCACCTCCGCCTGCTGCCGGGCTGCTCCTCCACCTGCTGAGGGTGAGCGGTGGATGCGATGCGCTACTCCTATATGTGCATTAGCCCGGGAATGCGGACCCTCCCGTGCTGGGCTGTTCCTGGGACTTGGAGGTATAGGGATGTGGGCGGGGCTTGATGGTGTAGGGGGAGTGGCAGAAGAAGTGATGGGAGGGATCACAGAGGGGCGTTCCCTCAACACTGGCTGAGACTCTGCTGGAGCTGCTGACTCTCTGGCTTGCAGGAATGGTGTGGGATCTGGCATAGCATCTACCGAATCCCTTAGTACCACCCTACGGCCATCTGTGGCGCCCATCCGGTATAGCTCTGTGTATTCGGAGTGTAGTGGTTGTGAAAGGCTTTTGCGCATGCGTCTGCGAGGGGTCTCGGGTTGCCGGACGTCCTTGTCGTTTGCTGATGGAGCAGGAGGAGGTGTGGGTTTGAAAGAACCGACAGGACTGACGGAGGGGCTTATGCCTGCTGCACCTCCAGCAAGAAGGCGTTTTTTGGTAGCGTGGAGCTGGGACGTGAGGTAGGCAATGGTGCTGGCTCTCTGTTCCAGCTCTCCAGACAACACAGCCAACTTATGGCTCTTCAGCTTCAGCTCGTCCAGGTACTTCTTCTCTCTCTCTCGGATGGTGTTTTCCAAAACCGAGATCATGGCGTTCTTCTGCTCAAGATCCCTGAGGAGCTCCGTGTTCTCCTGCTCTTTAGCCTTCAGCTGAGCCTCCAGCTCCTCACAGCGCTGGTGCAGCTCTCTGCAGCGAGCCTCGCCATCATCTGAGTGAGAAGAGAATATTATGTGGCAACATTTAAAGAAATACTACACACAGAGATGCTCTATGCAAGGGCTCTTTAACTCCAGTTCTGGAGGACCAGTTACCTACTGAACTTTACTCCAAAAACACAGCTAAACAAGCTAATCACGGGCTGTGTTCGTAAGCTGAAAAAGGCAACAAGGGTAAAAAGGCAACAAGGTATGTACGAATTCAATGATCATGTCCCATACTGTCAACTGAGGGCCCCATTTTTAGTGATCTGATCACTAGTGATCTGTCGAAATGCATTACTGCTTGTTTCGGTGCACTTTCTATCAGAGTATCTTAAAAATTATATGGTAATAGCAAAGAATTCTGGGCATTTGGTTGGTTTCCAGCCATGAGGAAATGTAACTGTTTTTTGTATTGTCAGAAAAGTGGATAATTCTTACGATTTAATAAGATTTCACTTGAATAAAAATTTATGATTTTTAAAAGGAAGCATTGCCCAAACCCCATATCATAACTTACGGGTGCCCAATCCGGTTACTGGAGATTCAGCATCCTGCTGAGTTCAGCTCCAACTCTGATCAGCTGTTCAGCTCCAAACACAACTAAACCAACTAAAGCCGTGGTTACTGTTGTACGGCACTGCTAAACGAGGTGGGATTAAACAAGTTGATTAGACCTTAAAAAAAAGGGAGCGATTGATCCATATTTTAGCTCCACTTGATGCAATTTCGCAGGTCAGAGTTCACCAAGCTTTAACTTTGCCATGCAGCGACATGCGAAACTTGTTGCATGAGCTTGCATTACCTGCGAATGGTCTATGGGGCAAAAAGTGTAGTGTGACCAGGGCTTTAGCACGACCTGACAGAGCACTTTGTAATTGAAGACAGGTGTGTTTGATCAAGGTTGAAGCTGGACTCTGCAGGAAGGTAGATCTTCAAGAACAGGATTGGACACCCCTGCCCTAACTTTACCCTTCATTGGGAATGAGTAAATCATACTATAATGTACAAATAAGATTGTACAAAATAATACAAATTAGCCAAAGTGCTGGGGTTTCCCAGTGAGTGCCGCATGGTAAAGATTGTGTTCTGGAGTTAGAAGAAGGTGTAAGTTCCAGATGACTTTCTAGACTTTCCTCTGGCTTCTGGGCCTGATGGACTCATCCCCCATTTCCCCTCCACTTGTAATACGCATAAGGAAAGTAGTTGCAGTTTTGTGGTTGTTGAATGAAGATGATTTTGATGATCTATGGATGTTTTTGAAAGTGGACATGCTTAGACCTCCTAGATTGTTTAAACCTGTGTTTTACCTTTGTCCACCTGTCCTTCCATGTGAAATCAAAATTTACAATGTTTATTTTGCAAGCGCACATTGTCATTCTTTAGGTGAACAATTAATCGGTGTAAGTTAGTCTACTGAAAAATAAAACGTTTTGGCAATCTTGTTTGGTAATCTTGCCAAGTCTGACCACTTGTTTCAGTGTTTGTAGTGGTTGTCCTTCTCTGTTGACATCAGTTTGACGGCATCAGCCACATTATTTTTAACATATCCTTCTTACAGTAGTTTGCTACAAGGGAATGATGCACAAAAACAAAGCCCCACCCCCTACTCAATATTCCATTCAGTTTAAAGAGCATCAACATACTTAAATGAAATCTCACCAACTTCCTGTTCACACGGACTTTAAACTTTCTTTTTCTTGTAGATTTTAAAGATATTCTGTCTCAAATCGTCTGAAAATCTTTTTCTAGAGGTAACTGCATGCACAAATGCTCCCTACAAAGCGACTGCAAACAAGCCAGCTGCCTGAGCTTTCAGACACAACCAAGGCGATTTGAATTACCTGACAGAGACGAGGGTTAAGTTGACACTGGTGTTACTAAAGTCTGGTCTTCCAGGATTGCAGTTAAAAAGCTCAGCTCTATTCCAAAAGTGGTGGAGAATGTGGGAAGTATACAAACTAATCATTCATTTACCACTGAAAAGAATTGATGACAAAATGTATGTTCAATTAAAAAGACAATCAAACTTTTGTTTGTGCTTGTATGTTTTGTCATGCTAATTATAGCAGTGTTTCTCAACCACGTTCCTGGAGGACCACCAGCTCTGCACATTTTCCCTGTCATGCAAACATGCAGTGTTGATAGTCCTCCAGGAACGTGGTTGAGAAACACTGAATTAGAGTATTGGCTTAGTAAAGATAATGGCGAATTCAATTTAAAAGCTATTGCTGAATCTGTAGTATTTAATCTCCAGTGCTATTTATTGCCCAAGCAGACATTTTTTTAATATCCACAGATGATCATGATGTCTACTTAGAAGGCAGAAGCCTATCTAGGCAGAAAACCAGTTAACAAACCAGTTAAATAAAGCTGTGCTGTCAAACACTAAGTCTGAAAAAATAACATGTTTATATACAGACATCTGTGCAAACTGACCAAAACATTCCCCAACCACCTATAGAGGGCAGCAATGAACCGTGAATCGGTCATCAATAAACCAATTACCCAGAGAAACTAATGGCTATGAAACATCAGACCCTTTTCCTACACAGGAACTCTCTATCTCTCCCAGTCCTCCCTAAAGATCTGATGCTAAGCTTTTGACAAACAGCATTTGTTGTATTATGGGAACAGCTCATTTAGCCGAGCTCAGCAGAGATATTGATTTCTCCATAAATTTAGCTGGACAGACATATACTGAAAGTGCATAGATAATTCTGCAGCAGCTTTGTTGGAATCAATACAACAGCGTTGGGTAAGTATTCATACATTAGGTAAGTATTAGAATACATTGGGTAAGTATTATTATGAATGCCATATAAAAGATGTTTCGGCAGGGAAATAGGGTGGGTCTGGGACAAGCAACCCACATTGAGAGGAGGAGGGGGGTGAAGGGCAGACACACAGAGACAGAGATCCCATCTCCTGTTACACTGCTAATGGATATGAAGGTTGAGGGAATAACTGTGTCCTGCTTTACTGACCTTCAGCTTTGGAATAGTCTAAACAATAGCACACAAGGGTTCTCTCTCTCTCTTTCTCTCTCTCTCTCTCTCTCATTCACTCACAAACCGGCATATTTGATATATAACGTCATAAAGGAATGTGTTTTTTTGTAATGATGATGAGCCAGGGCGTCATGGTGGCGCAGTGGGTAGCGCGTTCACCTCACAGCAAGAAGGTTGCTAGTTTGGGCCAGTTGCCATTTCTGTGTGGAGTTTGCATGTTCTCCCCGTGTTGAGGTGGGTTTCCTCCAGGTGCTCCAGTTTCCCCCACAAGTCCAAAGACACGCGCTATAGCTGAATTGGGTAAGCTAAATTGTCGTAGTGTATGTGTGTGAATGAGTGTATATGGGTGTTTCCCAGTGAAGGGTTGCAGCTAGAAAGACATCCGCTGCGTAAAACATGTGCTGGATAAGTTGGCGGTTCATTCCGCTGTGGCGACCCCAGATTAATAAAGGGATTAAGCTGAAAAAAAAAAAGAATGAATGAACGATGAGCCAATTGATCATTTTTTTAGTTGTTTGTTTTAGAATTAAGAATATTTCAGATATTGAGAAGTTTTTAGCCCATTTTTTTTTTTATATTTGGTCCTAAATATGTTGCCGTAAACTATACAATTATATCCTTGATTTTTTTTAGTTTGTGAAGTAACAGTTTTTCATTCATTCATTCATTTTCTTTTCGGCTTAGTCCCTTTATTAATCTGGGGTCGTCACAGCGGAATGAACCGCCAACTTATCCAGCATATGTTTTTACGCAGCGGATGCCCTTCCAGCCGCAACCATCACTGGGAAACATCCATACACACTTATTCACACACATACACTATGGACAATTCACCTGTACCGCATGTCTTTGGACTTGTGGAGGAAACCGGAGCACCCGGAGGAAACCCACGTGAACACGGGAAGAACATGCAAACTCCACACAGAAATGCCAACTAACCCAGCCGAGGCTCAAACCAGCGACCTTCTTGCTGTGAGGCGATTGTGCCACCCACTGCGCCACCGCGTCGCCTCTGTAACAGTTTTTAGTAGCAGAAATTAAAAAGTGGAGTTTTAGTTGATCCCAATCTGACTTTTTAGAGCTTTAATATCTGCAAGACTTAGAGTTCTTAGTTAACCTAATGGTTTTTAATGACATTTGGGGAATTGAGAACATGTTGTGTATTGTTGATGAGTTATTCTTGTGTAAATAAAGTTATTTTAATGTTTGTACTCATTTATGAGTGTTTTATAAGCTAATTAAAAATAAGCTTTGTGTTTCATAAGAGTGAAATAAGCTAATTTATAAAAAAAAGAAAAGAATAATGTGCAAATAAAAATTCTAAAACGTTTCTCTCTCTCACTTATTCTTCTGCTTTCTATCAATTTAGATTTAATATGCTTTATTTACAGCGGAAATTATGAAATAAAATAAAATATATATAAATAAATGAAATGGTTTTAAAAAAAACTTAATCAGCAAATTGTAGCCATTTTGTTTCTAAAAACTTTATCAAACAGCAATAGATGAAATAATATGAAATAGTATTAAAAATAAAATGAAGAATAAAATCTAAATAATAAAACCTAAAATATTTTAAAAAGATTCAGCAAATTTAATTAGAAATTTAGAAAAATTGAAATTGAACAAAATGATCAAAAAATAAATTCAATTGCCTTGAAGTGCCAATGAAGTAATAAAACAGGTAATGTCAAATATTTATCAAATTAATCATAAAAATGTAGCAATTTAATTCCATTTAAATTTATGAAAATGATTAAATATTAAATTTGTGCATTCAAAAACTCAGTCATTCAGCAAAAGACCAGATGGTGTACAGTGGTAGTATTACAAATGTGATTAATAATAAAGTAAAATACAAATATACAACACTATAATCAGTATAATGCATGAAAGTAAAAAGTATAATACATTTTTTTTTAAAGATTTAGAAACATTTGCAAAAAAATCTGTCAGTACACGGACTTAAAGAGTCATAAAAAGGTGAACTCAACAGATGAAGTGACAGATTAGTGGTTTAAAAAATGTTGTTGTGTGAAATTTTTATATTGAAACTATCCATTAGGCTTCATCTTTATTTACAAGGCTCTCAGCTCCATGTAATGTCTCTAATAGTTATTAAACTAGACATGCAGAATGAGCTTGTTTTGTACTGACTCACACTCTCTCTTCCCCCGCCGCTTCATTACCACTGAGCAATGGCCACACCAGCTAATGAGGCAACCATCAAATATACAAACAAGCCCACTTCATCAACCAGAATGCATGAACACACACTCCAGCACAGTCATCTGAGGTCAAACGACAGTAATAAGTACACTAGATTCTTCACAATGCTAATGTCACGTGTCACAGTATAGAGATGACAGATGTGCCATAATCAGACATTGCTAGTGAAGTTATCTATTAGTTTAATGACAATGAACCATCTGCTGGTATGCTGCAGTCCACAGAAAGAGCCGAGTTTAAATCGGGGTAGAAATAATCTCTATTATTATGTGATGGCTGGATTAAGGGTGATCCCTGATCCTTAAAGCTGGGTTTAAACTATACAGTATTTTTTTAGAATGTATACACTGTAAAAAAATGCTGGTTTATTTTAATTCAATGTTGTGGGTTGGGTTTGTCCATATTTGACACAGCATTGGGTTTTAACACTAAAACTACCAGGCAGTCATTAAAAATGTTGAATAATTTCACGTTTTTTATAATACCAAAATAACCATAGTAGCCTGCCTTTTTCTTAAACGTGTCATTCTAACATTGTTATTTTATTAAAATAATTAAAATAATTTCAGTGCCTTTTAATGTGTGCCTCTGTTGCCTAGCAACATAACTTTCTGATAGTAAAACAATTTTACTTCAGACATGTCTTTCAAAATTTCAAAAACAACATTTTCACTGTGGTAAAAAAACTTTGCTCTCTCACTTGCTGGACTTGCGTAACATGAGCAACATGAGGAGGGTCTAGAAACTCATACACAATTATAGCCCATATAACAAAAATATCGTATTTTATGGGTAATGACTTTATCAAATATGATGACATTCATTCATTCATTCATTTTCTTTTCGGCTTAGTCCCTTTATTAATCTGGGGTCACCACAGCGAAATGAACCGCTAACTTATCCAGCATATGTTTTACGCAGCGGATGCCCTTCCAGCTGCAACCCATCACTGGGAAATATTCATACACACCCATTCACACTCATACACTACGGACAATTTAGCTTACCCAATTCACCTATACTGCATGTCTTTGGACTTGTGGGGGAAACCGGAGCACCCGGAGGAAACCTGTGCAAACACGGAGAGAACATGCAAACTGCACACACGAACGCCAACTGACCCAGCCGGGGCTCGAACCAGCAACCTTATTGCTGTGAGGCGATTGTGCTACCCACTGCGCCACCGTGCTGCATGACAGACATTCAAAGTTTAATTCTAAAATAGAATAGAAGCTATGAAGGCTTATATATAGTCTTATATGAAGAGTCAGAGTGACTGTTAGAAGTGTAGTTCCAGTGTTCATTCACAATGTGCTATATATATTTTTTTTCTTTTTCTTTTTTTCCAATGTAAACACTTGACGGATGTGCATGACTGTTAGCCTCACATCTATCATCTTACATCTTTACATCAATACTAATACTACTACGTAATGTCAAGTTACAAGAAGTTCAACTTTTACACTTAGGCACTCATTAATGTCAGTTCCAAAGCTGTGGACCAATCAGAAGAACTTGGAGAAAGGGCAAGCGCTGTAAGCTTCTGTTTACAGGTGCTGAGTGGCTGCCTTTATACCTTGTGTCTGTGTCTTGATACTCAAGAAATTACCAAAAGATACTAATAAATGACCTAACGTACTAACTGGGAATGATTGGCATACAGGTATCATTCCTTCTTTTAATCAGTAGGATTTCCATGCTTCAATAACAGTTTATGTAGTTGTTGTATATTTACCAAGTCGCTTTCATTACCGCAAATTGCCCTTTATTTTTACTGTTATTTAGCTTTTTTTATACTATAGTACTGCTGTTTAATATTTTGATGCTTTTATGATTCACCAGCATTAGTCGTATTCTTGTATAAAGCCTTTTAACTTTATTATGTTAAGTAAAGAAGTACAGTGACAAGGTACTTGTATGTGTCAACCATTTTTGTGATGTAAATTTGCTTTTTTTTTTTAGATATTGTGTCAATATTCATTGGGTGAAAAAAAAAGAAAGTTGAGAACCACTGAAATGCTTGATCCTTAATTTGTAAAATCTCTTTGTGAAAAAATCATTCATTCCGCATGAAAAGCCAGCGTTTGACTGTCTGTCAGTGCACTGCTCTGAAATATCATGGCTACTGTTAGGAACCTGCGTGCGGGGATATAGTCAGCAGGTTGCAGATGATGCATTAGCCTTTTGCATTAGTGCTGTATTAGCGTAGTCATTCATAATCTCATTTCCTGTGCTGGACTTGAATCTGGCTCGCATCAGACACATGTGAGGACACAAACAACAACCTGTCCAACCACACAGACACCAAACAAACGTGAAAGAAACAATCATATTGCTTGGCTCAATGGAATACTTGATTCTGACTGTAGAAATCTAATCAGCAGATTCATCATATAAACAACAAACATATTGTGGTTAGGGGCTAAAAGTAACATTTAGCCACACCTGCCAATAGATCTTAGTCAGGTTAGATGCCATATTAATTATAATGTGAGGACTCTTATTTTAAAGTTTACCACTTCTCTGAGTTGATAGTACCCTGTGTTTAGTTTCTGTTAACGTGGTTTTAGATAGTCATTTATTATTACTTAATTAAGTTGCACACCAGTTTTTGATTTGGTTACTCATTTTCACATGAATTTAATAGCCCGTGTTTCTATTCAGTTTGTCGGTTCTCCTCTTTGCTATTGTCTGCTGCTTTGTGTTTTGTTAGGTATAAAGTCCTTGATCAGGACCATTTCAGCCCTAAGCCCTAATTGGACATTCATTGTTTTTAGGAGGATGTAAGGGATTTTCACCATTAACAGGTGGTAGTTGGTGATCTTATAACTTTATATATTTGTATATATTTGTTTTTCCTCTTACGACCTGCATAAGTCCTTGACAAAATAACCTACTGCTTTAAAAAAAAAAAAAAAAAAAACAACACACAAAGCTAGTGTGAAGATTTAATTGCTATCCAAAGCCACATTTCTGAGCTTCTAAAGGAAATCAATGCAAAATGTGTTTTTGTAAATCCGTTTTGGCCCCTGATATGTATTATATGGTTACACATCATGGCAATTTGCATCAGAAAAGCAGCATCCCATGCATTAGAAATAAACACATTACCGAAGTGCTGGAAAGTTTGTATCCATGTACTCAGTTTACTATTGACTAGCTGTCAAAAGCCACTTTTTTGAATTGTGTTGTGTTGAAGATGATCTCTTTAATCACTGTAAAAACCATTTAATTTAGATAATGAGTTGGACTACAGTACTATATCTCTTCATTGCATTTCCATCCATTGCATGGCCAGTAAAATTGTGACCATCTCTTAACAGTCTTATATTTTATAAGGGTGTTATATGAAGAGGTCATTTTAATTTTTTGTTCACATCATATTTATTTTTAAATAAATCTATTGTTTTGCATGTTTTGTTTTGAAATCTTCCATTCTTAATGTAAAAACATGATTTTCTGAAAACTACTAAAATCAACAGTTTTAGTCATTTCCATAAATCATGTTTTTTGCAAGTGTTCTCTTTAACGCACAACATAAAACATGATATCTCTAAAAAATGGAGTTATCCGTTTTTGCAAAGTCTGGAGTCTGGAGTTTTTGAGCAGTCTGTATAGACTGGAGTATTATTAAATATTTGTTTCATATACTGTATTGTGCCACTTTGACATCATTAGACAGACATCTTTTTCTATTCATTAACTATACAGAGCACCTGCAGATCAGCTACTAGTATTTGAAACAGCCAATGAAGTATTGTAGGAATCGCCACTGTACTTATTTTTATGTTGTTTGTCTTATTGTCTTGGCATCTACATCAGCAATCCATCTATTATCTATCTATTATTTGTACAGTATACTCATTCTCCCAAGAGTTTTTCAGATCTTCTTTAACTGGAAGAGTCTCAGTTTAACCCCTTAGAGAACACCAGTGCACCATCTTTAGGTGTTTTTTTATTTAATTCTAAAGTTCCTCTGCATTTCCACCTGCAGCACTGAGACTGAGAATGATTATGTGCTGTAGGCTCCATGTCCTGTTCTTAAGGACTGATATGTTTATTCCAACTCATTTCGTAAGCAATGATGCTGATGCCGAATTGTACACTATACTGCCATTATATATTACTGGTCTAGGCATTGTGCAATAAACTATTTTTAGTGATTGTGGACTTGCTCCCAAATACACTCATGCCTTTTTTCTGTTATTTTCTTTATGTGTGTTGCATAATTTCCAATAATACTCCAGGCATTGACCACCTTCTTAATAAATGTTCTGTTCTGATCTCAAGCCTAGACAAATAACTCAGAAAGCACCAATCAGAGGCCTCATTTTTATGATGTCATCATGTAGACGTCTTACAAAGTATTTTACAGTATTTTAAAAACACAAAAATACAAGACGCTAAAGTATTTTGATGCAAAATATTAAGCCATTTTCACAAACCCTATCAAATACAAATTACAAAATACTATTTTGTATTTAAAATACGTATTTGAAATACTTGTATGATAAATACTGCCCATCCCTGGTTGTTGTCATGATGATTGCACCAGTGCTGATAGCGACATGCTGTGTGAATCTAGCATGTGTTTGATCAGGGTTACAGTTAAACTCTGCAGGAAAGTAAATCTCACGAGCCATATTTGAGGATCCTAAATATAAAAACTAGCATCTGAGTGAGCATGTGAACATTCATGTGAGACAAGTAATTCTGGGTTAGTAAGATTGCAAAGATGTCCACCATAAAATGAAACGAAAATAAACCCCAACAACACAATTGAGGCCAGTGTAAGCACTGAGTAGCTAGTAAGTTTTGAAAACCACTAGCCACAGTATCTGGTGAGTAAAAACTTTAATGTCATGCTCTGTTTAGAAGTCCTGAAGCTTTCAGTGTTTTGCCTGGATACATCTATGGAAACTGTGTGAAGCTTTCAGTTGCCTAAATGTTTCATTATTGTGTATTTGTTTCTGAGACTGAAAGGCCAACATATATTACACAGGATGAAATAGAACGGGGGAAAGAGGAAAACGACAGCATGGGGTCAGTGTGTTTTTGTGTACACATGTATGTGTGTGTGTGTCTGGGTGGAACACTGGTTGCCAGGTTACAAGGCACAGCCATGGAGGTATATGTGCATACAAGGGACACTCTCTTTCTTTCTCGGAAAAAGTTCCCTTTCTTTGTGGGAAAACAAACAAAAAAAGTCTTATTTACAACCTGCTGCAAAGAGGAAACAACACATTGGTATGTTAACCCATATAGAAATCTGATACATA
>CAIGQW010055033.1:873807-892776 GCA_903798125.1 Danio choprae | reverse complement strand
ACACATATACAATTTACAGTAGCTAATATATTTGAAAATAGATGAACATATTTGTAATTCCAATGGTTGAAAAAAATTTATGTATGCAAGCAATCATTTTTGCTCAATTTTGAAATATATGTTGCATATATGACATATTTTATGTGTGAAATCCAAATATGAACTTGAATGTCATATTTGTAATTTGCACATATTGCCTTATGTCAGGTTTATATATTTTAAGAGCACTAATTGTGTCAAAAGTGTGAATTTACTACTTCTATCTGATAAATGTTAACCATTACATGTTAAACTTGCAATCTTCTTAGTTTTTCGGTCTATTCGAGAATGTTCTGAATTGAAATCATGTCATGACATCCAGTCAGTGAATGTATGATGTTTGCTGTAATCAGGCAATACTCTTCAGTGCAGTGAGCAGTTGAATAGGTGAGTTTTCAAAGATGGAAATGTGCAAATATCAAACGCCACTATTCTAAAAATCAGCTACAAATAGCTGACAAATTAAGTATTACTTGTTTTTTTTGCCACTTTTGCACATGTAATTGATGCCCCCCCCCCCCCCCCCCCACCCCCTTTTTGGAAAAGTTGATTTATGTATGTTTATTTAAAACTATTTATGTTAAAATAAAAATTTCCAGACCTTTGGCATTCGACAAAATTTCGATTGTGTGGGAATTGTGAAAATAAAATTGTGTGTAACCCAGCATTTGTTTTAGATAGATTTGTAGATAGATTTAGCATGTCCCAAATAAGAATATGTTGAAATGAGTATTCCAAAGTTACCTGGATGGCCTACTATTTTAAGTAGAAATCTGAAGTGCGGATCCGTACATGCTCTAACTGTGAATTCAATTACAGCTACAAACGCAGGTAAAAAAGTATTAACAAACTACAAACATGGCGGACACGCAAGACTGATGATGTTTGAATGATTGTTAATTAAAATCTAACCAACTGGAAAATATTGAAATCACATTTTTACGATGTTATACATCATTTGCAACAACAACAAGCTTTTATAAAGATGTGTTTGGTCATTAACTTCTGAATGTCTAATCATGCAAACACCTGAGGAGATTTTCTCTGCATGAAAGACTCGCGAATGCCAGATAAACTTGCTGCTGCTTCTCTAATATGGTATTAAATTAAATATGACAGAAATGTGGATAATGTGACAAGATGACTCGCAAGGCACATAAGTATGCAACATAACAGTCCGTTTACAAGGAAGTACTCTTTTATAAATGTTACACGCTCAGGAATATATACTTTTTCCTCAAAAAATAAGTCTTGGTACATTTACGACATAGTACAAGCAGGCAAATTGAAACGCAGCATTCAACATCTTTAATTAAACCAAGACAGCAATATCAGAATTTACATTTACTACAGTTATAAACACTTTTCTCCAAAGCCAATATCCATTATTTGTGACCGCACATATGAGTGTGCTATATATATTCAGTAAGCAGCAGAAGCTTCCTTAAAAAACACAAGTGAAGTCAGCAGTGGTTAATGTTACGTTTACTCCAGGACAAATGCATTACTGATGCAATGGAGCGACGGCCATAGTGAGGTCAGGAGACTGTCCCCCTCTCGCACAAACACAAAAAACATTACAGCAATCAAATTAGATTTACTCCCGTTATCACAGTCCCTTCCCTGAATCCTTGTCCCTCTGTCTGAGAGGAGTACAAAGAGCTATATTTAGCTAATGACAGCATAATGGTTGGACATTACGTAATGCCTTTCAGATGAGGCAGAGGAGAAAGGGAGGGTCTGTAGTATTGATTTAAGGGAGCGAATGCTGCTTTCCACAGACTGCGCACTGCTTAGGGATCATCTCCCCAGCCCAGATGCGCTCTTAAAGAGGTCATATCATACATATTTTATCATTTCACTTTTCTCTGATCCACTTAAAATGTATGTAGGGCTGTGCGGTATTTTGAATATTCATGGTATATTGCAGTGATTGTGCTTGTGATTTAAAATGAAGCAGTTATAAATGATTTATTGCTCTTCCTAATTTACTTAAAGGAGGGTGTGATTAGTTTTCCCATTATTTCTTGTCTTGGGAGCTTGGAAGTGTTTAGACAAGGATGTTTTAATTGAGTTTAATTCAAGTTTAGATTAAAGTTTAGATTTACTGAATCGATTTCAAACACAGCTTCATCTGTTTGTGTCATGACTTGAGTTCATTCATTCATTTTCCTTCGGCTTAGTTCCTTATATATCAGGGGTCCGAACCGACAACTATTGTAAACCGCCAACCATTTCCGCATATGTTGTACGCAGCGGATACCCTTCCAGCTGCAACCCAGTACTGGGAAACACCCATACACTCTCGCATTCACATATACACTCATACACTACGACCAATTTAATTTACCCAATTCACCTATAGCGCATGTCTTTGGACTGTGGGGGAAACCAGAGCACCCGGAAGAAACCCACGCCAACATGAGGAGAACATGCAAACTCCACACAGAAATGCAGACTCGAACTTCAGTCTCATGTAAAAGTACTTGTATAGCTTGTCTTATGTGTATAGTTTAAGTATTTTATATTATATGTTAGTTATGCATAGTTTTTTTTTATAATAGCTCTTACGTCCAGTGTTGTGTTTGTACTTATGATTAATCCATGTAGCACCGTTGTCCTGCGAGACACGACGCTTCGTTCCTCTGTATGTCAACACATGTAGCGGAATGACAATAAAGCACGACTTGACTTGACTTGACTTGAACCAGTGACCTTTTTGCTGTGAGGTGAAAGTGCTAGTCACTGAGCCACCGTGACTTTAGTTAAAAAAAAAACAAACAAAAAAACATATTACAATATAACATTATGAACGAGATTATTTATTGTGTGTTCTGTTTAAAAGTTTGTAAAAAAGAATAAGAAATTGCTACTTCTATTACATCAAAGTGATGTTCGAACAATAATCTTCCTCACCAAATCAGCATGCAGTATTTGAATAAATTCTGAAAAATTGTGATAGTGAAAACATCTGGTGAAAAATCTGGTGATGGTGAAAAAAAACTCATTTACTGAAAAACTTTGAAAATCTTGCAGTGACTTTAAGAATATATCAGTTTTGTGATTGCATCTAAAATGCAACATTGTAATGTTGTATCTTAGTGTAAATAAAAGATGAGGGCTCTTTTAACTTGCTTAAATTGTCCTGAAATGTTTTTATTTATTTATTTGTTTATTATTATTATTATTATTATTATTATTATTATTATTTGGTACCCATAAATCTGACTTATTTTTTTTCTTCCTTTTTTGAGTGGGGAGCACTGTCGCCTCACAGCAAGAAGGTCGCTGGTTGTGAGTACCGGCTGGACCAGTTGGCATTTCTGTGTGGCTTTTTTTTCCCCCACAGTCCAAAGACATGTGGTATTGGCTAAGCAAAATTGGCCATAGTGTACGAGTGTGTGTGTGAATGAGTGTGTTTCCCAGTACTGAGGTTGTGGCTGGAAGGGCATCCACTGCGTAAAACATATGCTGGGATAGTTGGTGGTTCATTCCACTGTGACGACCTCTGAAATAGGGACTAAGCTGAAGGAAATTGAATGAATGAATGAATGAATGAATGAATGAATAATTACCATTAAGCCCAATTTAATTTGGTATTTTTTTCAGTAACATAAATAGCAGAAGGGCGTTTTTGGGAATGAAGTTTTTATTTTACCTTTTTTCACCCTGAAAGCTATTGAATGATCTAACTATCAAACCCGTGACTTATTTTTAAAAATTAAGGAAATTTCTCTTTCTCCTGATATGACTCTTTTTAAACACTTTGCTCATTAACATACTATTCCAGTTAGAACTTCCTAAAATAACTCACTGGTGGGCCAATTACTAATTTATCAATTTATTTTTCATCTGCTTCTACCATAAGATAACGCAAAGTGTCCCTTTCTTGAAAAAAAGGCTTTGATTTAGTGCAGTTTGAATTATTAACAGAGATCTGACCGCCTGCATCACTTTAAAGCAGATTCTCTCCTATGGGTGCAGTTTCTTCTATCATCATAACGCAACAGAAAAAAAGCTGACAATTCCAGCCAGTCCTAGAGAAGAAATGTGAACCGCATTGTTAGTCACACTTCACTATTCATTTTGATATGAGATAACAAATCAGCTGCCTGCTCTCAGGAGAAAAAACGTGAGCCTACACAATGTGAAAAATCCCAGTGCAGGAACAAACCGCTGCAGTTTCTGAGTGAAATGTGCACTAGGGCTACATACAGTATTTAACAAAGATGAGAACAAAGAACTCTGGAGAAAAAAAAAGGATTTCTTAGAGTTTTTGTCTTATTTCTAGACCAAATTTCTATAAATTCTTAAATCAAGAAGCATTTTCTAGACAAGTAAAAAATATTGTTTGTATTCAGAAATAACAAGTCAAAGTTAAGTGGGTTTTTATCCTAAAGAAATTAATATAACCTGACAACGGGCTGAGTAAATTAATCCTATTTCAAACCAAAAACAAGCTTGTGCTTCTTTTATTTCAGTTTGGTCTTCGTACATGATGTAAGAGTCAAGCTTTAAATAGGAATATTATCAAAACACTTTGGCCATTTTTGAGCAAAAGGCTTGCAGGTCTAATCAGATTCAATGATTTATGCTAAGCTAAACTAAAAGTGCTCCCGCTAGACTCAGCAATTGGCTGAATGGATTCAAAAATGGTAAAACTCAACTGTTTAACTCTGGGGAGTTGTAAAATGATCCTATTTATTTATTTATGATCCTATAATTTTTTTTAAAAGTGGAGTGTTCCCTAAAAAAACTTCTTTTTTTTTTGTCTGGGGAAATAGCATATTCTGGCTACTCAGAAATAACAGCACAGAGCTAGGGGTGTAACGATACACCAATCTCACAGTTCGGTTCATGGTATTGGGTCCATGGTATGGTTCAGTTCAGGCTTGCGTTGTGGCGCCAGGAATGTTATGGGACACTAGATTCTTTCTTTCTTCCTTTCTTCCTTTCTTTCTTTCTTTCTTTCTTTCTATCTATCTTTGTTATTTAAAAATGTAAATATCAGATAAAAAAAGTCCCAAAAACATAAATATTTGATCATCATCCATTTCACTGTTTACGTTACACTGTAACCAAGGTAACAACTGATGCATTTGTATTACATTCCAAAGAGTTCTGTTATCAGCACAGCAGTTGAAAATGAAACTGTTCCCATGGTGACTGGACCGGATCGGCTGGGAATGGAATGGTTAAGCAAACATATTGTGTCGAATCCAGACCCGGATGACATTTCTACACATAAAACTTTTTGACGCCAACAAAGATAAACTCACGTGCTCTCTAAAAGGTGAGTGGAGTCAATTTACTGGGTCATTACTATGACTGAGAAGAATCAGTTACTAAGGCTGAGGAGATGATGACAAGTCCGCTTTCTTTAGCATTTTTATTTCCACATTAAACATCTCCTGCTGTTTGTGTTTAAGTAATCCTACACTCCATGTATTTAATAACAGGTTAAAATACATAGTAAAATCTCTATTGAGTTCTGACTAACAATGCTCGAGCACCTACATTACTGCTCTTCTCATCTACTCCATGGGGTATTGAGGCTGTTTACACTGCTTTTCATTTCAAAACGCTGTGGTTATATGTGGCGACCTCATTACTATGGAGCTTTAGATGACACTTTGAAAGCAGAACAGATTTAGTTTTGAAACTCTACAGTTGTGTTTTAAAATGTTTTGAAATGTTTTAAAAAGTTTTGAAAACGAGTGCGTGTCCGTGCATATTTACTCCCTGATTATCTGGAGCATTTTGTATGCTTCATCAAGCCCAGCTCATATGATAAATAAACAGAATTTAGTTTTATTTATGTGAATAAAGATGTGCTCTCTGTCCTGTATCAATGTCATGTGATGGTGGAGGGTAGTACATGGGGTGTGGGGGCTCAGTGAGGGGGATGGGAGGGGGAAACCACAGTTCACTATGAAAGGGGCATACTGTTTGATTTGAATATCGTTACACAGAAATATAATTAATACACTAAACTCCTACTATGACTTCCATTCTAGGAGATACAAATACTATGGAAGTCAATGGTTAAAGGTTTCCAGCTTTCATCAAAATATCTTCCTTTCTGTTCAACAGAAGAAAGAAACTCGAACAGGTTTGAAACAAGTAAAGGGCGAGATAATGATAACAGAATTTTCAGTTTTGGGTAACCTTTCCTTTTAAGAGCTGCTTTTTCAGTACCATGCCAAACAGTTCTACAGTCAAGTACAGTTCCAGTTGTGTTCCCACTTCAGCCTGAAATGGCGGAGCACAATTACAAACCATTCTCAGCATGGAATTCTAGGCACATTTAGACAACTGTGCTGAACCATGCTGGACTGGTAGAGTCTGTGTCCACATGACGTCACCACTCTGTGGCCTGGCTGCCAGTTTCTCCATAGCTGACTAGGTAGAATCGTGATATTTATTATTTTATTTTTTGTTATGCAACAAAGTAAAAATCAGAAGAAAAGAGTCCCAAAACCAGATATATCTGATCATGGAACATATCACAGTTTACATTACATTACACTACCAAGGCAATGACTGACGCATTTGTATTTAATTCCAAAGTTCCATTATCAGCACCACAGTGGAAAATGAAACTGACTGGACCAGACTGGCATGGAATGGAACATTAAAGTAAACAGAACCATTTGGCACGAAAGTGGCAACAGATTATTCATTCATTTTCATTTCGGCTTAGTCCCTTTATTAATCTGGGGTCGCCACAGCGGAATGAACCACCAACTTATCCAGCATATGTTTTACGCAGCGGATGCTCTTCCAGCTGCAACCCATCACTGGGAAACATCCACACACTCTCATTCACACACATACACTACGGACAATTTAGCTTACCCAATTCACCTGTACCGCATGTCTTTGGACTTGTGGGGGAAACCAGAGCACCCGGAGGAAACCCACGCCAAAACGGGGAGAACATGCAAACTTCACACAGAAATGCCAACTGACCCAGCCAAGGCTTGAACCACCGACCTTCCTGCTGTAAGGCGATCGTGCTACCCACTGCGCCACCGTGAGGCCCCAGCTACAGATTAGTGATTTTAAAATGTAGTCTATTAAATTCTGTATATGAAGAAGCCGTTTTACAATCCTTTATATCATGTGCTAGCTCAGGCATAGGTCGTATCAAATTTAGGCACTAAAATCTGCATTGCGATTTAGTCCAGTACCTACCAATCAGATGGGACACGAGTCATATTGACTCCAGGTTTCTGGCAGATTTATTTAGTTGTATCTCTTGTCAAATCGGGCAATATGACCCCATATTGAGAAAGTTAATATCTGTAATCAGAAGACGCTCCTAAATTTTTGTGCTGTGTTTGTGTTTTTGTTTTTTAATTGGTGCAATCTCAGTAGATCACCTGCAGAACTTTCCACTTGCTTTTATAGGTCTGCAGTCGCATGCTAATTTGCTTTGTTTAATAAATCTGGTCATTAGCCTTTATAGGAGAAAATCTAAACCACTTCCAGCGTCCCTTAGTGGGCGTTTTTTGTGGACACTACAGCAATTTACACTGCAGCTTATTTAAGGCTTATACACGATCACGTTTTTCTCACAAGATGAAAATGTAAAAAAGGAGCAGCCAAAAATGGTAACGTGCTTCATAAGACAAGAGTAGATGCCTTAAACACATGCTCACTCTGACAGACTAACCACAACCCTCCACAAGACAGACACAACAAAAGCAAGGAAAAATAGCAGGTCTAAATTCATGCGCAAGGCAGAAAGGGAAAACAAAACACTGTGGGTTTCGGGATAAAATGCACATATATGGTAGATATGACCTCAAAGAAGGTAAAATCATGTTAGACTGCTAGTGGAACTCATGAAAAGCCTACAAGCATGAATGAGTAATGTTATGCTGTGGGTGCGGCACAGAAGACTCTGCCACGCTCTTTTACTAATTCACTTGCTGTCTTCCCTCCTCATGTGTCCTCTCTCTTTCTCTCACCATCTCCATTTCTTCTCATTCATATATCACATCATGAGGATGATGTACTAAACATTTGTATGCACAAACAATGAAGTTACGCATACTTCAAAACTAGGGTGAAAAGCTTTCTGTTACTGACAGAGGATAAAAATGCAGGGTTCCACACAGTCCATTCATGTTGTCCCAACACAAATAGATTAAGTTAACTTTACAAATCTAACAAATTTAAGCGGTTTGAGCGTAAATCAATTAACCTATCCCAAAGAAATCAAAGAATAGTGTTGTGTCAGCTCATTTTGAATAAGCAGTTTGAACAAGCAGCAAAAATCTTTTTTTGAATGAGTGAATCAGGAATTTACTGATTTGTAATTAAGAAAACAACACAGTCACAGTTAGGATTCTGCAATATCACATTTTTCTTCTTTTCTTGATTAATTGCTGAAGCTTTTATCACGATATGCGGTATTATCACAATATTGATCTTATATATTGATTACTCAGGTATAATAACAAAAAAAATAGTGCACATGCTTTAAACAAATTAAATAGCAAAAGAACGATAAGTAACAACACTTTACAAAAAAATCTCATTAACAAATGTTAGTTAATGCATTAAAATAGAAAGAAATAGCTATATTATAGTTATATATTAAAGAATTTTTCTTTAAATACAACTGAATTTGATTAGTTATACATTTAATCAAATGATTGGATTATAATGAAATGTTAGGCATTATCTAAGAAATCCCAAATATGAATAAATGCTTTTGTAGTTGTCATTAACTGATTTTAACAAATGGAACCTTGCTATACAGAGTTAACGAACAAAGGCCTATAAATAGTCAAAGACGTGGGTCAGATTAGCATGTAAAATGTTTGAAAATAAATCACCTATTAATTCTTCAAGTGTTTGGTGCTATGATGAACAATCACTGTAATACAGCACTCTGAATGTAAATAAAAGACTCTCTAAAAGTTTCAATAATAAATGACTATTCACAATAATTTAAAGTGCTCAAGATATCATTATTGCTTGTATTCATTATCACAATACTGAATAATTGAATTTCGTCATGTCTATAGTCATAGTCCTGAATTTGTGTTTATCAGTTAATACTTACATAATAATAATACTTTAAGGGAATATGTCTCCTTAGCCAAACCCAAGTAGGAATATAAGCTCAACTAAAAGCATCTTTACACAGCCGATTTAAGGCAGCCCTAAAGCCGGTCTGTGTCTGCTGTGTAAAGACACTATGTTGCATTAACAGTTTTTGGAATGGTTTGTGTAAATGCAAATTTATGCCGCTCAGGTTTGGTTTCTGTGCTGTCTTTGCTGTGTAAAGATGCTGTGTAAATACATTTCTGCTCTTCCATCATATGATGTCTTTCCATTGCATATATAACAAACAATTATGTCAATAAGAAAGTAGGCCCACTTTATGTGTATCAGTGGTATTCCACTATGGAATATATTAAATTTAGTGAAACATACATTACAAAGTCTGGGGTCAGAACACGATTTTACAAATATATTAAAAATGTTATTACAGTTTTTACTTTTAATGCAATTTATACATTTTCTGCATCATTCCTCTTTCAGACATCCTTTAGAAATCAAACCAATATGCTGATTTGGTGGTAAAGAAACATTTCCCATTATTTTCAATGTTGAAAACAGTGGGCTTCATGTGTTTCTAAGTTCCACTTCATTATTATATTTGAAAGATTCTTTGTTGAACTTCAAAATGAAGATTAAAAAAAACAGAAATCTTTTGCAATTACTTTACTCTCACTTTTGATCATTTAATGCAATTTTGCTGTGCATTTATATGAAATTGTCACAAAAATTCAAATATTACAATCATTTAACGCTTATAAAAATCCACCATATGCTATGATTGTGATAATGTGTTTATAAAAAATGTGTTTTTATTTAAATTTCACATTTTATTAAACCTACACTTACACTTACACTAACATGTATTTGAATATAGCTGCACAAAAACGAAGACAAAAAGGATTTTCAGATTAATATTTTTTCAATGTGATATTGTTTGGCAAAAAATATGTTCCATAGCTTACACACATAAATAGGCAATTTTTTAATGTACCCACATGTACCTGAACTGGATTCACGAATTACAACAACAATGAATAATTGAACCATTAATTGAATCAAATCAAAATGAGTTGAATTGGGACATCCAAATGAATAGCCAGCCCTATGTCTAACTTAATCTAATAACCATTTCCCCCCTCTTAAATTCAAATTACAATTCTGGATCCTGCTTGCTATCTTTAAAACAAATTTGAATCTGATACTCATTCATATGCTCTTCCTAACACAAACATACTGTAAAACTCCTAATGGCTCATATGAACATCCTGATAAAATGACCATGTTTTCCATGTCATACAGTAGTAGGTGGACACCTACACAATCCACTTAAAACATCAGCTGGGTGTCATTAATAGAGCATCTGATCTCTCTCTCCCAGCACAACACACATAGACATTACACAGCGAGAGTGACTTTGCCACGGTCAAACCTGCTGTGCTTAAAAAGATTAAAAAAGTGTTCAAGACGACAGCTATATAACAAAGGACATTGACAGATGACCTCCATTACTCAAGACAGAGAGAAAGAGAGAGAGGTTACGAGGCTCAGTGCAGAAGGCAAAAACGATGAATAATTTATGAATATTGAAAATTGAAGGAGTTTGTTTGACTACTATGAGCAATAGCAGTATTAAGGCATGCAACTGTGGTGGTGTCATCAACATTAAACCATGTGAGCATTTCCTGAAATAAGTGGAGCACTTCTCAGCACTCAGCATGACATCAGAACTGCATCATTCAATGAGGTTTTAAAGATATAGGTCACACATAAATGGACATTTTCAGTTAATGTACACACCAGCCATAAAAGATGTAGGTGACGTTTTCTTGAGCAGAAGTTTTAGCTCAAGCTGTGGTCCTTCTGATTCATATAATGCAAGTGACCTTATGAAATAAAATTGCCCTATGAAATTAAATAATTGGTCTAGCCAAGAAATTTATACTTCTGTGTTGAGTGCATGTGGTAGGTCTTGCCTTCATGTTGTCACTGCATGTAGTAAAAATTTTTAAGAGGTGCGTGTCAGGGTACGTGGAAGGTTATGCATCTGTCTAAAGCAGGGGTGCTCAACCCTGGAGACCTACTTTCCTGCAGAGTTTAGCAGCAACCTTGATCAAACGCACTTGTCTTTAATTACCAAGTGCTCCTTCAGATTCTACTTAGTTGGTTTAGTTGTGTTTGATCAAGACTGGAGCTGAACTCTGCAGGAAAGTAGATCTCCAGGAACAGGTTTGAGCACCCCTGCTTTAGACAGATACATAACCATACCATGACACGCACCTTTTTTTAAAATTAAAATGCAAGATCTTTGCTTGGCTTGGTATACAGTAGCTGTGATAAATGTGGATGGGGCTGAGAGCTGTGGGAGCGAAACGACACCGATGGCCAGACTGTTGAACAAGTCCAGAGTCCCATGGAGGATCTCTGGAGAGACACTTTTGTTTTAGGTTCATTCTATGATTAAAGTCGTTAAACGTTAGGCAGTTCCCACCTCTTTCTACCTGAATGCGCTGTGAGGAACAGCGGTCACTGGATGCTGAAGTATAAATTGGGTTTCAGGTTGAAACTTGAATTGTACTTCGGTGTCGAGTAATCAGCGTACCCCATGGTGCATGCCTTGTATATATCACCAACACCTTTAAGAGCATTTCAACTTTTGCATTCTCTCTATGCTGCTCTGCAATAACACTTCCGAAACCTTAGGCAGTGGGGTTTCTATGTTCCTGTGTCAAGTTTCTTTTCCGGTGTTTTGGGATTAAGCTGGAAACGTATGCAATGCTACTGTAGAAGTAGCTCAAGCTCCCACTCAGTCAGGGAAGAAAGAGGCAAAAACTGCTGATCGTTCAAAAACTTTGATCATAAAATAAACACAAAACAGGGGTATCCATTTGGAGCTCCTCCATGGCACTTGACAGTTGTTAAACACTCCATCCAACAGCTATTGCTCTGCTCCCACGGCCCCGTTGGTGCTCATCACTGCTACCAAGCCAACCAATCACAGACCTTTCACCACTATCAAGCCAACCAATCACAGAACTTACATTCCTTGACACTGCAACACTTAGTTACTTTTTTATAAAAGGTGTGTGCCAGGGTCCGAAACAGGATACAGAGAATGCTACGCCAGACCTACCACATGCACGATGATGAAGTATAAATTGGCCTTAAAGAGCTGGATGAATCAGTGATACCATATACGTGTACGTTTATTAAAACAGGTGAGTTAATGAAGATTATTTAGTGATTTAATAATATAATTGTGTATGCATTACAACATTGTGTTACATAAACAAACAAATCAATTATTTGAACCAGAAACCAATTCACTAAAAGAATCAGTTAACAGAATACAATTTAGGCTTCCTCATTTTTTTAAGGCTGTGGATTAAAAGTACTAATGTTTGTTTGTTTATAATATTATTAATATATGCTAATATGGGGCTGCATGGTGGCGCAGTGAGTAGCACGATCGCCTCACAGCAAGAAGGTCCCTGGTTCGAGCCTCGGCTGGATCAGTTGGCATTTCTGTGTGGAGTTTGCATGTTCTCCCTGTGTTTGCATGGGTTTCCTCCGGGTGCTCCGGTTTACCCCACAAGTCCAAAGACATGCGATACAGGTGAATTGGGTAGGCTAAATTGTCCATAGTGTATGTGTGTGAATGAGTGTGTGTGGATGTTTCCCAGTGATGGGTTGCAGCTGGAAGGGCATTCGCTGCGTAAAACATATGCTGGATAAGTTGGCGGTTCATTCCACTGTGGCGACCCCGGATTAATAAAGGGACTAAGCCGAAAAGAAAATGAATATACTAATATTATTACAGTATATTTTGACTGTCAAAGGAGTGGTAACTGTTGACTAGTGTAGGCCTACAGTATGAGTCACCAAGCACCAGCTAAAAAAATCTTTCCACACTACAGGTGACCTCAGGGTGAGTAAATTAGCAGCAAATTAAAATAGAAAATTGTGTGAACTATCCCATTATGGCCAATTCAAACAAGGATAATAACTATAATGAGCAGAGTTAGATTTTTCCAATATCGCGCAGCCCTAATTTGAGACG
Organism: Danio choprae; assembly: GCA_903798125.1. Lineage (NCBI taxonomy): Eukaryota > Metazoa > Chordata > Actinopteri > Cypriniformes > Danionidae > Danio > Danio choprae. Next base: position 879,599 of record CAIGQW010055033.1, on the reverse strand, counting down.
ATCCAAAGACAATCCTGATCTTCAGTGCAAGCAAGAACATCTGATAGTCTGTGACACATGATCAATGTCATCAATTTACTTTTTCAATAGTAAATATGGGTATGTTTTTTATTATTATTTTAAAACATTCTGCTTACTGCCAGGTTTAGACTTAAAAATCAATAAAATTACACAATTATAGTTTATAATATAATAAATATATATTTGTCATCCATTAATTAGTATTAGAAATTATATAAAAGCATTTACTAAATAAAATAAACCTTACCCCAATATAAAAGCCTAGTATAAAAGTTTGTTTCCATCACAATAAATACAAAAATATTATCATTATTTAACGCAAAAAATAAACAGCAACATTTAATCTCAGTTTGTGAAAAACAATGTCTGAAAAAGTCTGAATTGTGAGATATATATTCTCCATTTTAAACTTTGTACAATTGCAGTTTATCTCTCAATTCTGGATATCAAAGATCAAATTGTGAAATATAAACTTAATTTAAAATTCTTGTACAAAAAAAAGTGTTTCTATGTCATAATAACATAGCAATAAATACATCTGTATTATTGATAATCTGACCTTCAGGCCTTATACACCTTATTCTCCGTGTACAAGCTGTACCAGCTTGAATTAGAATCTTTTTGGCTCGAGACTTCCTGTCTCATTCACTTCCATTCATTTTTAGACATTAAAACCAGCTCGTTATGCTGCTTGATGTTGCAAACTGACATTTTCTAATTATATTATTCTGCTTTGTCTGTATAGTCATGCAAACACTTGTTTGTAGAGCAAGCAGTTTGACTATTTTCTGCCATTTATTATTCCTAGTAATTTCTCCCATTGGCAACTGAATCGGAAGTTCAGCGCACTTCTGCATTGAAGAATAAGGTCAATAATTAGTTTGTAAAAAGGAACACGTTGGTGTTTTGTATCCACTAATGTGCATTTTAGCTTGAAACTGCATTGAATTGAATGCATAGATGCATAAGTTAAGTCCTTTACACAACAGGCATCTTATTTGCCATTTACCATGCACTGCCTACTCCATAAATTCACACAATATTTCAAAAAGACAACATTAATAGTAATATTCAAATCATATTCACTCCCAAACTGATGAGGCGTCAAGCAAGCATCAGAAACAGAGCGTGCCCCATCACCATCTGTATCCCGTATCCATCTGCTTACCGTAAATTAACCGTTAAATCCCAGGCCGCTGGAAGCACTGACCATCCTTCACAAGTGATATTCCACGGCATATGTGAGGACTCACTCCCTAACCCCTCCTTTAAGAGCCATTTATGGACTGGTAGACATTTTAGAGTGCTGATGCTTGCTGACATTTGCTCTGATCCGACTGATGTTAGTCCCTACAGTCAGAGGGCGAGGCCTCCCCCGCCCCGCTCCACATGAGACAAAAGAATCCCCCCTGACATTAGTACTTGACTCTGTTGTTCTTTTTCTCCATACTGTCTTGCACTCTCTCCCTTAAAGGAACAGTTCACCCAAAAATGCTGAGACTTGATGTATTTCCAACAAAATGGAATATTAAGTAGAGGGCGGGCTTTTTTTGTGCATCATTCCCTTGTAGCAAACTAACGGTAAGAGTTGCGTGGTTAAAAATATTGTGGCTGAAGCTGTCAAACTGACATCAACTGAGAATGACTGCCACTTCAAAAGGGGAAGCAAATGGTCAGACTTTGATTAAAACGGATTAATTGTTTTTAGCTGAAACCATGGTCCTTGGTGATTTATGAAATGCAAGTCAATGACTGCTACAACATAATTAATAGGTACAGGTGAAAGAAAATTAATACCCGGGGCTTCAGATGACAAATTGAGGTGTTATGAAGCGAAACAATCCGTTTTTACAAGAAAATGAGCAGCTCATCATTACCTTCAATCCACAGCATCAGAAATTGTCACAAGCCCGTTCATGACTTCAGTGCAAGGTCAGGTACTTTATTTTTATGATACCAGTTTCAAATTGATACTTTTAAAATAGTACTGTGCCTTAAAATTGCCTGAATCAATACTATAAAAAATTCAAAAGAGCCACAGAATAATGAAGGAAGACATTAAAGAACAGCTTTTTAAAGAACATTAAAGAACAGATTTTTTTTTTACAGGTAAACAACATTTAAAAAGTTTAACATATGTAGCTAAATATAATAAAAAGTAAAAAAATAAAATAAAAATGTAGATTTTACAACAAATAAATTTAAATGTACATCAAATCCTGCCATCTAACCCTATACACTGTAAAAAAAAAAGAGGCTGTTATTTTATTGGGAGTTTTTTTAAACTGTTACCGTAAAAATCTGTAACCTGGTCAAAAGTTAGGTTAGTAAGGTTTTTGTTAAATGTGAGCCTAAATCCTCCCAATTAAAAGACTCACATACTTAAACTATTTCAGTCTGTGTGCACTGAATATATTCAATACACAAGTTTAACAATTTGAGTTGATTTACTGATTAAATCAACTTTTCCACGACATTCTAATTTATTGAGATGCACCTGTAGTAAGCAGATTTAAAATTAATTAAAATCTTATCCTGTCTTAATCTTAAAATCTTAATCTAAGTGCTTATCCTGGATGCTGCAACCTATATACTGTATAATATTAAGATTACGTTTAGATGGAAAAATGATCAACATTTGATTTACATCATTATAAAGCTTGCTCACATACCATTTTGAAAGCACTCAGGATGTGTTGCAGGTGCTGTGAACTAGGCAATAATAATGTTGTAAATAATGCTCTGCTTCTTGCACAGACCGATATTTTGCTTCATAAGATATTAATATATATTCAGGATAGGAGCCACATGTGTTAAAATTGTGGACCACAGTTTCAACAAAAAATCTTCTGTAATGTTCTACTGAAGAACAATGTCACTTACATCTCAGGTGGCCTGATAGTTATTAACAACAAATGTACATTTTTGGGGTAAACTATCCTTTAAGCAGTTCGTTTTCCCACCTCTAAATTCTCTCTCCTCCTTTCCCATTAATAATCAATGAGCTGCAGATAGAAGAGACTTTAAAAACACTGCTACATCCTAGTCCTAACCGTCACACACGCAAACATCCAGTGCTTCCAAGAGGTCACACCCACTACACTCCTACATGACATAGATAGTATGATGACATTACGTATGCAACAATAGCAGCAGCAGGTTAATAGTTAATAATCCGACCTTCCTATTATTAGACAGACCGTTGTTGAAGAACACTAATACCGCTCCTAGAAAGACAATGCAAACAATTGTTCATGAGTGACAAAATGTGGGACTTTCATGGCAGCATCTGATTGGCCAGTGCACATCAACACATGCACGTGAGAACGGCTGGGGATGAGCAGGATCATAAACAGCACCTGCATTGCGGACAGCGCAGCAATCACCGATATTTCCACCATCCTAATATAATAATAATTACATCAGAATGCACTTAACAGGTATGAAAACTGAAGACTGTTGCGAATTTACTTAAGACCTCTGAGAGAGAAAAAAAAAACACAGCAGCACGTGTCCAGAACAATACTGATAATAAGTAAAGGTACAAATAACGGGTTTTAATCAATAATCATATACAAATTATATATTTTAAAAATCAGTACCAATTGATGACAGTTTACGTAGTATAATGTATGCAGTATAAAATGAAGATGAATTATTTCAAATATCAAATGATGCACACTTGACATTCAAAACAAGCAGCCAAGAACGTGTTCCTGTTAATACGTGTCCAATGACACCTATATGCTACTTTATAACACCATCGGCTCCAGTTACTGTCACAATAATCAGCCAGCGGCTCATTCGGGTCGATTAATGATCTCATCCTTCCGAAAATAAATACGCAACAAGCAGCAGACACTAAAACAACCTACTTAATATGATCTTACGCTCTACACTCAAAATATACCTGGCATTATCCTTTTAAACACCATGTAGGACAGTGCGCTTTCTTTAAAACAGTCAAAAGCTGGGGCGCGAGCAGGTGCAGCCGAGATGCGAGCTGCCCGTGAGGGCGCATTATAACACCGGGAGCAAAGCGCAAAGAGGCGGCCGACACCTACCAGAAAGACGTGCTGAAATTATTGAATGGTGATGGGGTCGCTTCTGCTGTCTGTGGGCTGTTAGAGAGGAGAGATCTGCGGGTTTTTTGTCTCCTCGCTGGGGCAGAGAGACAGTGGGAGAGAGAGGGCTGTGTCTGTCATCTCCCGGAGATACAACGCTAAATAAAGCGGTGCATGCTGGGAGACTGAGGAAAACACGCGCGCGCGCACTTCAGTGGGCCTCTGGCGCAGGTGAAACGCACGTACACGATACAAGTACACTTTTTGTTGTCTCGCTGTCAGTGTTGCATTATATATAATATTATATGGCGAGTTAAAGTTTACGGGGAGCTTATTGTGTCAAGCGAAATGTATTTGACCCAAAGCGTCATCACCATAGAAACATAATGACGTAAGTTAAGCGCTGTTTGAGATGTTTTAAAACCAATGTGAAAATGTTAGCAATAAGTAGCCTATACGATCAACAACAATAATAATAATTAATTCATTTTCGGCTTAGTCCCTTTATTAATCAGGGGTCGCCACAGCGGAATGAACCGCCAACTTAGCCAGCATATGTTTTATGCAGTGGATGCCCTTCCAGCTGCAACCCATCACTGGGAAACACCCATACGCTCTACTTCACACACATAGGCTACAATACGGACAATTTAGCTTACCCAATTCACCTATAGCGCATGTCTTTGGACTGGGGGAAACCCGCGAGAACACGGGGAGAACATGCAAACTCCACACAGAAATGCCAACTGAGGCAACCCGAGGCTCGAACCAGCGACCTTCTTGCTGTGAGGCGACAGCGCTATCCACAATAATAATAATGGGGCAGCACGGTGGCGCAGTGGGTATCACAATCGCCTCACAGCAAGGAGTTCGCTGGTTCGAGCCGAGTTGGCATTTCTGTTTAGAGTTTGCATGTTCTCTCCGTGTTCGCGTGGGTGTTCCGGTTTCCCCCTCAGTTCAAAGACATGCGGTACAGGTGAATTGAATAAGCTAGATTGGCCATAGTGTGTGTGGGTGTTTTCCAGTGTTGGGTTGCGGCTGGAAGGGCATCCGCACATATCTTCACATATTTCATTGATTGATTAAACTTTTTCATTTGTTATTTGTTTATAAAATTGAGCTTGATTTGAATGAAGTACAGAAGCTTGATTTTGTTTTCACCTCAAAAATGCAGATTTAATCTGAGTTAACACAGGTGTTCTCACAGCCAATATATGATGCTACAGCAAGTCATTTCATAGCTTGGAAGAGATTTCATAATAGAGGGCGCTCTAGAGCTATATTGCAGCCACTGACTGAGCATATCAAACTGACATTTTGTAAACAAACCAGCATTTAAATTGTTAGACTTTTGAAAATTAATGAATGTTTGGTCATTATGATTAGAACTGATGTTGGTGAAAAATAAACCATGTCAGTTAAATTACAAAATAAATGAATATATGATAATTTAATGTTTTTGAACATGGACAATTTTTGTCCATTATGGACCCGAGAGGTAGTTTTTGGGGTTTTTAATCTAACATAAAAAATATGAATGTCTCAAAATGGATGCTGTCGTTTATCCTTGACACATCCAAAACTGTAAATAACAAAGAAAAAATACATGTAGTATATGAAAAATAACAAAAAAAAAGTTTTTATAAAAACAGCTGGCATTTTGTAAACAAACCAGCATTTCAAGGGGTAAAATAGTAAAGCACACAC
>CAIGQW010055033.1:852570-863004 GCA_903798125.1 Danio choprae | reverse complement strand
TTTTTTTTTTTTTATATAGATAGTTAATATAAATAATAAAAATAAAGTATAAATTAACTGCCGTCGTCTAATCAATAATTTTTTAAGAATGGTGACGCCATTTAATTTAAACCGTGCTTAAACAGCATTGCTCTTGCAATCTTAACATGGTTAGAATCAAGAGCATATCTGGCCAAAGTCATTATACTAGTCGTTTGTAACTGGGTCATTCAAACCTTTCAAGAGAGAAGGCGGGACTATTGGGCCCAGGGAGCTATTTGAATGGTGGCGCTTCTTTCAGCTATTGGTTGAATGAACTGTCAATCAAAAGACTGGCGGCCATTTTGTGGCATTTGTTTACATCCAAGAAACGCTACTGTATTGTACGCGCTTCAATGACTAGTCTGGGTGACTGCGGTGCTTTCCGTGGCGGTTTGTTGATATAAATGGGTTTTGGACTGATGTTTTACGCAATTGGATTGCCTGGACCCCGTGTAGTCAAATTACTCCATGCTGTTGGAAGGTTATGGATTGGTGGACAGGCGGGGGGCTTGTGAGGTGAGTTTATTTGGTTATTATCTTGTGGTAGATGCCAGTATTGATCGATGACGCTTGTGTCATTCTGGTCACGCAAGTCTCGGCTTTCGGAAGGTGTATAAAAATGTTTAGTCTTTGTTGGCGAGTCGTTATTTTGGCAAAGTTTCTCCTTAATTCATGCTATGTAACGCGGGTGGATCAATAGGGGAGAGTTCTGCTTCATTGCGATGGTTTGGAATCGTGGATGCCGGCGTCTGAGTGTTTAGGCGGAGTTCGTTGGCTGGATATTGAGGATGTGTAGGACGAGTCAGAGGTATGTAGTTGCTTGAAGTAGATGGAGAAGGAGATTTTTTTTGACCTCGTTGTGGTTGGATGGAGGAAGAGCTGGTGGGCCGGTGTTACACCGGTTGCGTCTTGCGGGACCTCAGGCTCGATTGTAGACCTGCTCGTATGCTGGCGAGGCTGGGTGGCGCTGGGCTGCGGCTGAAGTCTCGGGAAGAGCAGGGCTCTGGCTGAAGTTATGTTGTTGTTTGGTTGTTCTTCCGTATGGATAGGTTAAACGGTGCGATGCTGGAGCGTTTGCAGCGGGAAGCATTCTTCAAAACGAAGATGGCTGTGATATGAAACTTAGGGTATTTATAGTGGCTTAGGAATCGTCTGATTGGTGAATCATGAATTGGATAATCCGGGACCAGCCGCAGCAATCATAAGCACGTGATCCTCTCGAAATTAGTTTATAAATAAACTTCACTTAAGACAAAACCAGTGATTTAAAGTCAAGATACATAACTAACTGTGTAATTATAATATGCAATTGTGTTGTAGCTTATAATTCAGAATGGCTTCAAAGGGAACTTCCAGAGTAGTTACAACAAACATTAAGTTTTAATATAAAAAATACAAAGGAGGGTCATTTTTTTCCTTTAATGTCAAAATCATATTAAGTAAAGATAAAGATAATGTTCCATGAAGATACATTTCCTACTATAAATACCTTCATTTATTCATTTTCTATTCACTATAAATACATCAGAACGTAATTTCAGATTAGTAATATGCATTGCCAAGAACTAAAATAGATTTGATTCAATAGGTTTGTATTTGATCTTTGCCTAATAAAGTCCTTTAATGTATAAATTTCAATAAAAAAACTTAGATGTGCTTTTGTGTTCCAGGGTCACAATTATTTTGTAGTTAATTCTCTTTCACCTAGAGGGTGGTAACCTTTTATCATAACTATAATCATTATGACCTTAAAAAGCTTATTGGATCAATTGTTAGATGTGGAAACTCTACTGTGGGCCTAACTAAACAAGCTACCAAATTTTAAATAGTTTAGTATTAACATTCTAACTACATTCCACCAAAAGTAGGCAAGCACTAAGTGCTACCACTAAGCACCTATATCTTTAAGATAGTGCTATGTAGCACCTTAACCACCCCAATGAGCAAATAAAGCACCAGTGGTGTAAAGTAATGAATTACAAATACTCAAATTACTGTAATTGAGTAGTTTTTTCTCTGGAATTGTACTTTACTTGCGTACATTTTAGTGCTGTATCAGTGCATTATTTTCCTTTAACCTACAGTCACTACTTTTGTATATTTTTTGATTGTTTAGACTGCATGTCACTGATGAGAAGATGAAGGATGCCTGTATGATGAGGGAAATCCTAAAATGGCCTTAAAGAATAACTAACTGCACTACAGAATGTTACGTTTTCACACACATGCAAAAATTCCATGGATTCTATCAGTGCTGCATGAGCTTGGTTTGTGGCGCCAACTGCTGGACACTCATAGCTTGTTAGTGAGTTCAAAGTGCATAGCCTAAGCATTAACCTACCATCATTTTTGCACATACATATGCATCAGCCTGCTTTCTATCTGGTGCATATATTAATGTAATATGAACTGATTTTGGGGTGTGTGTAACACAAATACCCAGCATTCTGTTTAATTAACATTTAGGAATCACAAGTTGCTTGAAAGTTTTGTCTGTTCACAAACATGCAAGCACACACAAGTCTTTCAAGCAGTCAGCAGTTGCTGTTTTTTTAAAGACAGGAAGTGTCAAAAACGTGTGAGTGTGATTTACTGCCCACTCTTGGAGAAATCAAACATTACGAGTGTCACTGTGAGGAAACACAGTACTCTGTGAAACACTGCCTCTATGCACTGCATACCTGTAAAACACTACAAACCCACCAGTGTTTAAATGTGTGCCAGGCCAGAAAGCAGGTCAGGTGTGGTTTACAGTAGATTGAGCAGGAGCAGGTATTGAGAAGGAGTGAGCATGAACTCAACAGTATGTGTGAACTGGTCCTATTTGGCTGATCTGGACTGCGAGGTGTTCAGGTCTTGCGTTCAGTGCTGCTAAAAAGCTCAAAAACTCAATGGTACGGATGCAGTTAGGACGATGGCAAACGAACCAGCTCTTTATTGCCCTCATTCTGACATGCTGCCAAAACCAACCATTTTCAGGTAGTAATAGTCTTACAGTTATTATATTGGAGTTGGCAAGTCCGATCTCTCCTATAAAAAAAACGTAAATCTAATTAAATGTTTTCCAAAAGTTTTTTTCTTCCCCCTTCATTTAAAAAGGGAAGTCGTAACCTCTCTGAGATAGAATTGAAAGTGTCATTTATTCGATTAGCTCAAAAGAAAGCCAGGCTGCCAATGTATTCACAGCCACTGAATGAAATGACTGATTTCAGCAAAGCATTCTCCACAATGGAGTTTTTCAGCCCTCATTACTGTGGAGTTTGAAATTGACCTCCTCTGGTTTTCAAATGCACCATAAAATAACTGACTGCTTAATATTGTTTGCTTGCCAAGACTGAAATTACTCTCAGAGAGCCAAAATGGAGCATTTGTTTTTGAAATTATGGTAATAGGCAAGCGCAAAATTCATGTTCACCATAGCATCTGTCAACCTTTCGTCTTTGCAGGGTTATTGTTAATGAAAGGCTTTGTAAAATTAAATTGGCTTTTATCAAGGCGATATTCAAATAGGTTAACTTAAAAATAAAAGAAAAATAGCTTTATACAAATTATAAGAAAAATACAAACGATAATTTTTCTAAAACATTAAAATGAAAATAACAACAGTAAACACTAAAGACTAGTTACTCGATGATTCTAAATTAACACTTATCACAATTTAATCTATAAGTATATTAATTCATATTCAAATATGCATTTATTCATTCAATCATTTTCTTTTCGGCTTAGTCCCTTTATTCATTGTCACAGCAGAATGAACCGCCAACTTATCCAGCATATATTTTGCGCAGCGGATGCCCTTCCAGCTGCAACCCATCACTGGGAAACACCCACACATTCTCATTCACACACATACACTACGGACAATTTAGCTTACCCATTTCACCTATAGCGCATGTTTTTGGACTTGTGGGAGAAACCGGAGTACCCGGAGGAAACCAGTGCGAACACGGAGAACATGCAAACTCCACACAGAAATGCCAACTGACCCAGCCGAGGCTCGAACCAGGGACCTTCTTGCTGTGAGGCGACAGTGCTACTCACTGTGCCACCACACTGCCCTTTTAAAAATGCAATTACAATTTTTAATAATAATAAATGATAATATTATATAGATATATGCAAGTATATAAATATCAAGTTTATTTAAAATGTATAAAAATATAAATAAATTTATATTAAAGGTTATGAATATAATAATTAAATTAATTATTAATTGAATTAAACAAGAATTAAAATGAAATCATTAATTGTTTCCAGCAGAGTAAACATAAAAAAGTATCTATCTTTATCATATTATTGTTATCAATATTGTAATTTTTGTGCATAGCAACAGTATTTGGAGTATGTGTATTTCTTAGGAATGCTGTATGCACTTGGCATCCACATGCACCAATAAAACTACATCTGTGGTCATTGCATTAGGTCTGTATTTATGTTCTTAGCAGACAAGATCTTAGCAAAGCCACCTACATAAAAAAAATGAAGCCAGACACATTCTTGTGCATGTTTCATAATGTATAGGTACATATGTTTTTCTCATAAAACACAATCAGTTGCAAAAAGTCAAAGAAATAAGCACTCATTGCAAACTCAACTCAAGGGGTTAATCCTAAGCATTGAGCTAAACCTTTTCCCCATCAGTGCTCTCCAAAGAGACATCCGTCTATTTCATTAATACCCCTCATCATGTTCAGACCAGATGTTAAAGCAAATGCTGTGGTGAGGTATGGAAAGTATTCGACGGGTTCCTCTGAGGGCTCTGCAGCTGGAACACACAGGGAGGAAGCAAGGAAGATAGAGAGATAGAGAGATTGCACATAAACGCCAAAGAGATTGAGTTTAGGAGAAAATGTGTGAAAGCTGGGCAGGTGATGACTGCGATATGCCGTTTTAATGTTTAAGATGGCTGGAGTATAAAATCAAACAGATGATACTGTTCTAGCTCATGACTGACAGAAATGTCTGTCTATTTTCATATATTTAGGCCCAATACAAAGCCATTATTTTTTTTAAATATATACAGTATAGGGCACTTCATAAGCTTAGCAGTGGCAGTCATTCTTATTTGGTAGAATGACAGGTTTTAAGGAATTTAATATACATGGATGTAAAAATAAAACAAAATGATGTATTTATGTTTGAAATTGACAATGTTTATACACTTTAGATACAATTTCCTTCAGCTGTACATTTCATTTCCATTCAAACTTGGGTGTGCATCAAACAAGCAGACTAAGACCACTGTATTTGTGGGTCTCGTTCGTCTTACGAATGAATTCTGGTGGAATCTGACAGAAAAATGAATGTAACATGAGCCAAAGACATCTAAACAAACCAAAATAAGTGTCATAAGATACACCTATAAAAGGACAAAACATTCAAGAATACTTTTTTTTCATCATAGACACAATGTTGACCATTACAGTCCAATACAGGCCTCAGAAATGCATCTTCTTGAAGAAGATCTTTTCTTCACTATCAGAAATAAAGATACAGAACCTATCACTGAGACAGTACCCTTTCTAAATGTACATTTTTGTACCTTACAGGTGCATATTGATACCTTAGAGGTATAATTTTGTACCCTTAGAATATATTTTTGTACCTTTAGGGTATATTAGATACACATTTGTAGTTTTTAGGTATTAATATGTGAATATGAAGGTACAAGGGCTATCTAGCCCTTTCCCTTAGCCCTATGCCTTCAAGTTAAAGAGAATTAGGACACCCCTACTCCTTCACGTGAATGCGCAAAACGAGGGGTAGGGTTAAGGCCTTAATTGGGATTGGGCCTAAATGAATCCCTTTTGGGGTTTTTTTTAACCTGGACCAGATAAACTGTATGAAAAGTAAACCAGATAAAATTGTGAACATGTCAGTTACAGTTATCTACATTCTAGAATCTGCATTGGTTATTTATTGCTGAGGAGCCATGCCATAGCTTGACATTCAGTTGGTGGTTCAGGGTCTTCGAGAAGTAACATCTCTGCTCTCTCCTTCAGGAAATGAGGGGTACATAGATAACCAAGACATTGTTTATCAGTGACATATGCTAGTAATGTTTACTCAATGTGGGCCATGGAGCCATGTCTATCTCAGCCTGAGTAGCTCTGTAGTGCTGAAGTGGTCTTATATGAAGCAATCTGAGGGGCGTAACTGTGGCTGTGAATGCCATATGCCCCAGGAGTCTCTTGCTTTTCTTCCTGCTGAACTAATTCAGACAGATGACTGGGCACATTCGGTGGTGAGCACGATGTCCCTGCGCATCACCAACTGCTCCTGCGCTAAAATGAGCCAGTCATCAAGATAATTAAGGTTGTAGATTATCTCCCGGAGAGGGGACAGGACACTCTCTACAACCTTTGCAAAGAGCTGCGGAGATAGGGAGAGCTCAAAGACAGGGGCAGCCATGGAAGCCACAGTCATGAAATTCACATTCCTGAACTTGGGAGGCTGTCTGGTGAACTGAACTGCATAGCCAAACTAGATTGTCAAAACGACCCAAGAGACACACTAGGCAGAGGTAGAGCCATTGCAAGAGGCAGAACAACAGAACAACCAAACAAAAATGTGGTAGTAGGAGCACCTGGTCCAGGAAGCATCATCTCTCAAACAGGGCAGGGTGCATGCAGTGTGGCTCTTACCTGGATTCTATGATCCTGTTGAGAGGCTGGAGGTGCAAGAGGAAGGAGCCCTTCCTCTGCAGGCAGTGTCCTGGAAAACACATGTCCCAGGGCTGCGAGCAAGAAAGCAACATGTTGCTTGCTGGCAGCAGCTGAGATATCACACCCAGAGACTGAGGAAACCACTTTTTTTATTTACCCACTTTTGGTAAATACACAACTGGCTTACATCTTTTTTTTTTTTCTGAACTTATAGGTCTACTGCTAGTTTAATAGCTTCATATCTGAATTCTTTGCTCCCTGCATAGGACAGTATTTGCTATTCACCTTGTAGAAAACAGTAATTGTGTGAGTGAGTGACAGAAATGAGCTGCTAGATTCTAGAGCATTTGATTGGACTGAAAATCGGCTAAAAGTGGCTGATGTGGCTAAAAGAGTAAAAACAACTACAGAACAAGCCAAAAATACTAATGATAATGTTGCTTTTCAATTAAATACACTAAAAATATATATAAAGTACATTTTATCTCTTTATTAGAAATTACTAATAAATTACAAAGAAATTAATGTAACACATTTAAGCATATATAAAATATGAGCAATGTAACCATACTCCCATATACTTAGTTATATTTACAACATCTACAAAAAAATATTTTAAAGAGTATAATTTCACTTAAGCCTGTCATTATAAACCAGGTAAATTGTTAAGCATTTCTGATAAGGGATTTTCAAAAAGCTTTAAAAGATGTTTTATTTAAAAGTAGAATGCACAGTTGGATAAATGTAATGGTAAGCTTTGTAGTGTAAAAGGAATAAATAAACACTTGTTTTAGAAACTGATGATGGATATCAGTATGATTAGGGCTTGTGCTGTATTTATTTAACAAAAATTAAACTCTTTGAGTGTTAACTCATACACTACTCATACATATAAGACGAAATGAGTGATTTTGACAGGTTAAAAGTAAGGTTTGGCTCAGTCAGAGACTTTTATTGAGCATGCAGGTGAAGTGGTCCATATCTTCAGGTGCTGACACTTTAAACACTATGGTGTAATGGGACACAAACCACAACTGTTTTCAGGCCACTTCTCTTTTTGAATGTTGAATGAAAGTGTATATGTGAGTGCATCAGGGTGGCCTCCAATTCAAAACTCTTTGAGCACAAATAAAGGCAAAGATGAGATCTTCCAGCACTGGCGGGACACTAAAGCATGTTGACTCCCATAACCAGCCCACATGTGTCTGGGAGATCCTGGCCTGAGCTCAGACAGATCGACGCTGTCGCTGTTCAAGCCATCCTGTCATCACGGTGGCTTAAATATAGAAGGGTTTTTCTGTGCATGTTCGGCTTGGTTTTGTTCCAGTACACCGATTTAGGAAGAACTGTGTGTTGTCTTTTCCTTTGTGCTTAAGATCTGAACATTCCAAAAGTGTGTCTCAGGATGAGGTAGTGTAACACTCCAGCATTCCTTATATTCGGAGATCCAATCATTTTGCTTTAGTATGTAACACTGCCATAATTGGTAATACCATTTTTTGGGTTAGATTACAGTTCATCAAAAAATGGATTCTGCCATTGTTTCAGTCTTCATGCTCACTGTATTTTCAAGAATCTGTTGTTGGAAAATATAAAAGCTTTGATAATATAATTGGATTGTACTGGCAGGACTTTACAAGATACTGTTTGTTGACATTGCTTCACCTAACATTTCATTACAATGAGTAATACATCTGTTACAAGTGTATATTTATCTTTGTTAAAACCGTTTAAAGTCATTATTCATATCAGTTCAAATCCATTCAATAATTTTAAAACATAAAATTTATGATTATATTGTTATGTTGTTAATGTTCGGTACGGCTCACTTTTGGGGGCTTTTCCACTGAATTCTGTATCTAGTACCTGCTACTTTTTTTTTTAAGTACGATCTTAGGTGCTGATCACTGATTATGCTGCTTTCCAGAGTCAGAGCCAGAGGTGGGACTTTCAGCAGTGAAGCGTCCCACTTCTAACCGAATACATTCCAGTCAATCACGTGTCACATTTGCACTTTCACCACATGGGAAGTTTTCATAACATTTCATGTTATTGTGCCAATTATAGCTCAAATATTCATTCATTTTTATTTCGGCTTAATCCCTTTATTAATCTGGGGTCGCCACAGCGGAATGAACCGCCAACTTATCCAGCATATGTTTTACGCAGCGGATGCCCTTCCAGCTGCAACCCATCACTGGGAAACATCCACACACTCTCATTCACACACATACACTACGGACAATTTATAGCTCAAATAATAATAAAAATAATAATAAAAACAAAAATAATAGAATTCTTACTGTTACATAAAGGTAGCTCTGCCTAATTTTGCTGAAGCAGAACTAGCCACTATCTCTGAAGTGATGTCAAACATAGTCATATAGTTAGGTTCTTCAATCAGCTCTGAGTACACAGGTCAGATGTCCAACTTCTAAAAAGATACAATTTATATATATATATATATATATATATATATATATATATATATATATATTCAGCAGCAGCAAAAAAAAAAGAAATCGCTGAATGTGGCAACCAGTCAAAGCAGTGACACACCACAGCCTGATGATTTATGCAAATATAATTTTTGGTCCATTTCTGAAAATATTGACAAATGTTTAATTATATTGTGAAATATCAAGAACATGTATTTCATCATTTAAACAGCTTAATTATTATCAATTTATTCGGTCTTTGATGGCTGGTTGTAAGTGAATAATGAATATTGTCTATTAATGTTAAAAATTATTATTATTGCCGTCTCCATAGACAAAAATAGTATGCTTTGCTAGTACGTATGTGAATTTCAATGTCTGAAACCTAAAATAAACTTCATTTGCTTGAAAACACTGATAAATTGTGATTTATGATTTGTTAAATTGTGATTTAAGTGCCATGTGCATCTTAATGATATCACCAGTGTCTAGGTTTTAATTAAAACATACATAATAGTTAATCAGTAAGGGATAGTTAATAGAGATGGTTAACTAACTTGGACACCTCTCTGGCCCACTAGACTTTAAATTGTGGAATAATGTAATAGCGGAAAAAAATCCATGAAATTTGTACATAATTAGACTAAATTAAACTATTTTGTGCCAATAATCAAGCAATGCTCTGCACAGAGCAGGAAATAGATGGAAAAGACGATATCTTAGAGGGATATAAATCAAAATTATAGGCTATAAACCAAAATGAATTCAAAAATACTTTACAGTTTAGGAAATAATTCCAAAATATCACTATCCATATCTGACCATTCTAATAAACTTGCTCTATTTATGAAATAATCCTGAATGAAGGATGAGATAAAATGTTAGTAATATACCGCAAGTGTGGCTCCTAAAAGCAAAGTAGCCCTTTCTTGCTTTCCCCAATATTAATATGAATTGTACTACCAACCTTATAGAACATTTTGACAATTTACTTAACAAATGTACATGGTTAGTATGTTTTAGTAGGTGCTTAACTTCAGTCACAGCACTATGTTGCTCTAGTCCAAACAGAGACTACTGGCAAGTTTCTGAAGAAGGGAGAGAGAGAGAGAGAGAGAGAGAGAGAGAGAGAGAGAGAGAGAGAGAGAGTCAAATTTAGAGTCACAGCAGAGGGGGTTTTGCAAACCTTGACATTCTTCTGCTCATCTGTGTGTTCTGTTAAACTCATGTCGGAGGAAGCGTGGGAGCTGCTAATACATCTGAAAAATGGAATTGCTTAAAATCTACAGCATGATGTTAAAGTCTGC
>CAIGQW010055033.1:793101-813151 GCA_903798125.1 Danio choprae | reverse complement strand
GAGAGAGAGAGAGAGAGAGAGAGAGAGAGAGAGAGAGAGAGAGAGAGTGTGTGTGTGTGTGTGTGTGTTTTTACTCACCTCTGTGAAGCACACTTCATGCACAATGTTTTGTTTTGTTTTGCTTTTTGATACGGAGTGATTGTAATAACGTAAATAAAAGAATTGTAAGAATTGTAAATAAAAACACAATTGCGAGAAACAGAGAAAACAAATTAAATTTCAATGTGTTGCAACAGGGCAGCACAGTGGCGCAGTGGGTAGCACAATCGCCTCACAGCAAGAAGGTCGCTGGTTTGAGCCCCGGCTGGGTCAGTTGTCATTTCTGTGTGGAGTTTGCATGTTCTCCCCGTGTTTGCGTGGGTTTCCTCCGGGTGCTCCGATTTCCCCCACAAGTCCAAAGACATGCTGTATAGGTGAATTGAGTAAGCTAAATTGTCCGTGGTGTATGGGTGTGTATGGATGTTTCCCAGTGATAGGTTGCAGCTGGAAGGGCATCCGCTGTGTAAAACATATGCTGGATAAGTTGGTGGTTCATTCTGCTGTGGCGACCCCAGATTAATAAAGGGACTAAGCCAAAAAAAAATGAATGAATGAATGTGTTGCAACGATCGTGAGATATAAAATCAGAAATCTGAGGAGAAAATCTGATTTGCAAGATGTATATTTCAAATTCAGAGAAAACAAACTTAGAAATTCTGCAATGTAAACTCAAGATTGCCAAAATAAAGAAATTGTGAGAAATAACATCAGAATCCTCTGAAAAAAGGTAAAAAATTATGAGAAGAAAAGTCTAAACTACAATATTTGACTTCAGAATTCAAAAGTTTCCTCCAAATTTCCATGTTTTTTATCTGAATCGCAAAGAACAAAATCAAAAGTATCATTAGCTTTCAGAAATAACTGTGGTTGTTATTAATGTTGAAAATAGAATATATTACAAACAGATTTTCATTCATTCATTCATTCATTTTCTTTTCGGCTTAGTCCCTTTATTAATCTGAGGTCACCACAGCGGAATGAACCGCCAACTTATCCAGCATATGTTTTACGCAGCGGATGCCCTTCCAGCCGCAACCCATCACTGGGAAACATCCATACACACTCATTCACACACATACACTACAGACAATTTAGCTTACCCAATTCACCTATAGTGCATGTCTTTGGACTTGTGGGGGAAACCGGAGCACCCGGAGGAAACCCACGCGATCACGGGGAGAACATGCAAACTCCACACAGAAATGCCAACTGACCCAGCCGAGGCACGAACCAGTGACCTTCTTGCTGTGAGGCGACAGCGCTACCCTCTGCACCACTGCCTCGCCAGATTTTATTTAGCCTTAAAATATTAAGAATTGTATATTTACAATACAATATTGTAATATTTATACAAACTTTTTTTTTATTATTTACTCATTTATTATATTGTTTGTTAATGTATTAATTTATCCTATAAGAAGCTTCTAGAACGAGTAGAAATGCAGTACACTCCTGTCTTTTGTTCGGACTTGTTTGCATGCAAGAACTGTAAGCTAAATACAGCTGTTCGCAGGTCTAGTTGAACTCAGGATTGTGGAGTATGTGCATATGTGTGCTGAGCCCGGCATCCCACAGAGGAATTGGCAGGAATGCTTTTATGTCCTTGCTCCGCTCCTGGAACACAGGCATTTTGAGGGAACACGAAGCACACCATCAATTTATTAATAGACATCTGTTTCTTATCACACGAGCCTAATTAGAGAGCAAAGACTCCAAACAGTCCCTCTCCATCTCATCTCCGTCTACAGCTCCTGACTCAAGCCGTCTCTGCTCTGTTTATGTGAAAGCATCTAGGTCATGCTGAATGGCATTTCATTCAGCAGATAATGAACATAAGTATTTAAACACAACAGCAACACAAAGTCTAGACTTTGAGTGTAACTGACCTGTAGTAGAGAGTCAGAAATGCTCCTCCACCACAAGCCATATGGACGGTGTTGTGTGAGCAAAGTTTGAGCTTTTGTGGCTCAAAGTTTGGTTATTGCTGGGTTAAAGAGCATATGGGTTGCTTACAACAATGCTGTGTTTACATAGCACAAAGGGAAAGGTGTATTTGTGTTGTTTTGGAAAGATATGTGGAAGTGATTACGAGGGAATGTTCACTTCGCAAACAGAGACACATTAGAAACGTCTTTAAAAGTGGTACACGACCACTGCCTCTTGTCTTTTGTTTAGAATGTAGGAAATATTTCTTATTAAACAAATATTGAATAAGGTATTTCACTCTAATATGTATTGCATGAATAACAGTATAAGGCCTTGATGTATTTTATTTCGATAATTTTTCCAATAAAGACAAAGTACATACAGCAGGTTTTACAATAAACACGAGAAAGCAAAAGCACAAACTGAGATTAAATGTAATTATGTGAGGTGTTGGTGTGTGTGGTTGTTATGGATTTTAGATGTACATCTCTAAATCTTGTCTATGTTTTGAGTTTGGAAGGGATGGATTAAGTTTGAAACAGTTCATCAAAGTGAATGGTTGTTTTGGCTCCTAAACACCTGTGAGCTACCATTGGTTCATGATGTTTATGCAATATTAGTGTGTTCTGGAACTAATTCATATCTCATATCCACTGAGGGGACAGACAGAGGAACAACATCTAATACAACAACACTAAGTTATCAACTTGAATACAGTCGAGTAGCACAGACCAGCTGTGGATACAGATGTATCCGCAACTGTACGATCTTGTTGTTAGACTTTGAGGGGGTCACACACCGGACGAGAAGCACCACAGCTTCACACCACGTCTTTTAAACTTCTAAGCATTGTTCCATTCAGTGTCTATTCATGGCAAATAGAAAACAATGTACGATGTGGCATGATGCGGAGGTGCTTCTTTTTCAGTGTGTGACAGACTGGAGAAGGATCACAAGTGTTTTTGAAACTGTTCTTCTCTCACAGCCATCATTGCTGTTGTGTTTAGGGGGTACATGTGGGCAGTGGGACACATTTACAACCCCTACTGCACTCTAAAAAACAGTTGACTTTACTTAAAAAAGTGAGTATGCCTGTTGCCTTAAAATTATTAAGTAAATGAACTATGCTAAGTCAACTTAACAGTTGCAAATTACAACAGCTCTACTAAAGTCATCTTTAAACTAAAGTCATCTTGTCACTTTTAAGGCAACAGTTTTACTCCTTTTTTAGAATATAGTAACCAATCACTTTTTACAGTGGAAAAAAAGTCACTTACATATTGGATGGCCTTTGGGTGAGTAAATTAACATCAGGGGTCCTATCATACACCCAGCGCAATAAGGCGCAAAACGTGCTTGGCACGATTTATTGCTATTTTCTGACCAGCGCAACAGTAATTTTCACATTTTGTTCCACATTGTTTAAATAGCAAATCCATTTGCATCATTTTGTGGACTCATGGGTGTGCTGGTGTGTTAAGGAAAAAGGAGGTGTGTTAAGGCGCATTGTTGGCACGTTGCTATTTTGAGGAACTGAAATAAACGGCGCTATTGACCAACTAAAGTCCAGCACAGAGCGCGTTATGTGCCTATGCAGATCCAAACGCTTACACATTGCTTAATACACACAGGGTGTACAGCAATACACAAATATTTTTACAAATAAAAAAAAATTTAAGGATTAAAATGTTACAAAAATTTATATTTGTATTTTAAATATAAAAACCACTGCCTCCATGCCTTCTTTTGTTTGTTTATTCATGACAATTTGTATTTGTAAAATGTTGTTATTATTATTAGTAGTATTTACTATATGCATGAAAAAAAAAAAAAAGATTTTAGATTTGTCCACCTGTTGGGTTTTGGAGACGTACATCACAATAAGGGTTATAGGAATAGGACCTGTGTTTGGACATAACTTTATATAAGTTTTTTTGACCACACTTCGTTATTATGGTTCATTTATTAGTTTGCTGGAAATTAAAACTGAATTTAGAAATAGTTTTGAAACAAATCTTTGCGCTTAACAAACTAAATTAAATAGGTAGGCTAATGGATATCTTTAGTGGAGTGTGTTTACACCGTTTCCTTCACGAAAGTAAAGAAGTAAAGGAAAGAGAAAGTAAAGAGGCCGAATGGAGGAGGCTCTTTCTTTATCCTCACGCTGCAGATGGTCTGTTTAACTGTTTTCTCGCTAGCTAGTGAAGCATTCCGTTTTTTCACTTACAAAGTCCAGCATGTAAATAGCGAATGCACCATGGCACGACACAACTGACTCTTAGGACTGGGAGATGAGACTCTGATTGGTTTAATGTACGTTATGTTCAAAACACACCATAACTCATTAAGAGAATAAGCATGACCCTGTTCGACCATTCTGTCCTAAAAAAAATAGCAAAAGTGTATTCGAATACACCCTTAAGGCTTTTGTGCTTTAGACTTGGCACTTAGATTGTTAAAATAGAGCCCCAAATGCTCATATTTGAGTGAAATGTCCCTTTAGTTTAAACAGATTATATTGTTGTTCTTTTTTGTTACAGGACAGATTTTACTGTACACAGCTACACTGTAAAAATATTTTTTTACATATTTTTTACATATTACATATTTTTTACACTGTAAAATATGGGTTTTCATATTTTGTAATTGACAAGTGCCATTTATTTACTGTTGTGAATTGCATTATGGGACTTTGATCTCTGCTCTGTCAACTTTTGGTGTTGAAAATTAAACTCTACAGTTTAACAAAGTTTATTGATATTTTAGAGGTTTGAAATAATATAATGTATAAAAAATAATATATAGAGAAATAAGTTTCAGAAAATGTACTGGCAGTTTATTACAAGGTTTTTGTACAGTAATATACAACACCAACCCAGACCCATATATCACTTTAAACTATATAAAATGTAAATAAAAGTCACTTTTTTTTTTTTTTCAAGGTTAAAAGTTGTTGGAAGAAGATCAAGGTCCCATAATGCAATTCAAAATTTATTCATTCATTTTCCTTCAGCTTAGTCCCTTTATTCATCAGGGGTCACCACAGTGGAATGAACCCGCCAACTTAACCAGCATATGTTTTACACAGCGGATGCCCTTCCAGCTGCAACCCAGTACTGGGAAACACCCATACACACTCACATTCACACACATACACCACGGTCAATTTAGTTTATTCAATTCACCTGTACCGCATGTCTTTGAACTGTGGGGGAAACCGGAGCACCCGGAGGAAAGCCACGCGATCACGGGGAGAACATGCAAACTCCACACAGAAATGCCATTTGACCCAGCCGGTATTCGAACCAGCGACCTTCTTGCTGTGAGGCGACAGTGCTAACTATTGAGCCACCTCGCCGCCCGCAATTCAAAATAATAAACATAAATAAATAATAATGAAAAAAAACCCTCACAAAATATGGAAAACTGCAAATATATAGATAGAGTTTACAGTGTATGTTAAAAATGTTTTTTTTTTTCCTGTACGTATGGTACCATTGACTTTTTTTATGAATCCCCAAAGACCACAGTTTCCAAACAGCTTCTTCAATATTCTACCGAAGATCAAAGCGAGAAGCACTGGCTTAATTAAAAGCTAATACTACACATAAAAACAAACCTGACACTCACTCAGCTCCACTTCCATGCTATCAAGCATGCATATGCAAACACACTCTCCAACTAATCTCTCTCCCTGTCTCAAAGCTGAAGGACTGACCTCCGCTCAACCTCAATTAGCATTCAAACAGCTGCATTTATGCAAAACATAAATCAGTTTGAGAGTTCATTCATAGCTTCTGCCCTCACATGAACTCTCACACATGAAGGCAGGTATCCAAAGCCATGTGTATACATGCTAATGTTATTGACCCAGCTGACCTGTCAAGAGGTTTTGTCTTTATTTATTTTTTTTTCTCAGCACAAAGCACACCCACACAGAGTACATGTCCACACTGGCTTTATCTCTCCATGGGACGGCTGCTCTCAACAACCACAATCTCACCGTTCACAGACACAGACATCACAACACTGATACAAGTCACACTGGAAGATGTAAAAGACAACATTACCTCATATTTTACCTCAGCAGATGCATGCAATCGTTCATGCATATCTGACTATAACTTTCCATAAACAGAGTAATAAATGATAATTGAATCATGTGACTTGTTTTGCAAAAAGAAGCACCAGGGTATTAGCATAACTATGTTATAATTTTAACTACTAGAATGTCCATTTCTTATGTTAGACGTCATATTTACATTCAACGCGTCTATTGAGATATTAGAATTAAGCTTTGAATGTCTGTCGCTATATTTCATGAAGTTACTAATCTTAAAATATTATCATTTTTGGTATCTATACATTTTTAGTAACTGAATTACTAGACCACCCATGAAGGTGCGCACCTCTGGTAAGCAGGAGAGACAGGTTTTTTAGCTGCACTAAATAGGTTGTTTTTAAAAAACATATTCAATTCAAAGTTATTTTTTTGTTTTTAGCAGGAGGTTGCTAGGCAACAGAGGCATGCATATTAAAAGGCAATGGAAAATGTAGCAGACGCTGAATTGCATGTGGTCAATTTCTCCGTAACGGCCATTCAAGATAGAAATACTCAGAACTCTTCTGTGTGTGTTTTTTAATTAAAAAAAAGCATGTTAGGAAAAAAAAAATATTTTTATAATTATACTTAGTTTTATTTTTACAAGTTATTAAATTACAACATTTTAAAACAGTCAAAATGAGGTTCTAGTGTTAAAGATGAATTGACAAAATGTTTTCCTGCCAGAAGCATCAAAATGTGTCACACCACCCTCCAAAACCTTCATCCTCTTGTTTCCCTCTGGTGGAATAAGCTGCCAACCTCGACCCAAAGGTAAATAGATGTTAATTTCCACAAAAGAAAAACATGTTCAATAATTTTCAATAATTGACAAGCTGTCAAGTGTTAAAAGGGTTAAAGAAACATCATAAGGGTTAAAATAGGCAAAACTGTGCAGTCACGGTTTATTACACTACAGTTGAGTTTTTGCTCTCTAG
Source organism: Danio choprae (assembly GCA_903798125.1). Classification (NCBI taxonomy): domain Eukaryota; kingdom Metazoa; phylum Chordata; class Actinopteri; order Cypriniformes; family Danionidae; genus Danio; species Danio choprae. The sequence continues at coordinate 806,146 of CAIGQW010055033.1, read as the reverse complement.
CCATTAATATCTTTGTATAAAAATACAGTAAAATTAGAAAATACTGTGAAATATGATTTGAAGTTTAAAAAGTTTTCAGTAGCAATTTATTTCAGTGTACATGTCATGCCATTAACAAGCCAAAAAACAAATATACTACGACTGTTTGCATAATAAACTACTAATTAGCTGCTTATTAATCATTAATAAGGTAGTTGTTGGGTTTAGGATTAGGAATGTAGAATAAGATCATAATTTATGTCTACTAAATAATTTTGGACATGCCCCTTTTTGTTCAAAAGTAAATAAAAACTGAGAAATATTTTTTTTGTTTCCATAATGATGCCTCTTGTACATAGTCTTATTATCTTTTAAAGCCTGTGTCACTTCCAGTCCAAAAAATAAAACTTGCTGGTTGAATAAAAGTAAACTTAAGTCAGAATTTGTCTGGGGTATGAACAATTGTGGGCTTTGAGCTCTAAAAACTAATGCCATAATTTTGAAAACATAATAATAAAAAGCTAGTGACCTTAATGAAATGTAAATGGTTTTTTTTTGTTTTTTTTAAGTATATATATATATATATATATATATATATATATAGTTTATGTAAACAAAATTCATAATAATCAGTTAAATATGTCTAAAATTTACTTCTGTATTTATTTATATATTTATTGAACAAAACAAATGTTAAAATTCAATTTAACAAACAGTTGAATTTTGAAAATAAATGTTACATTTCATCATATTACATCAAAGTTTTAGAGTGCATTTACTTTAAATGCATGTGTAACGCCTGGTTGGCGGATGGTGACATAACGAGACGGAGAATGAGAAACATTAACAAAACGGGTTTATTCAACACTTACGGGAACATATACTGGATGCGGGAAGACAGGCAGACACAGGAACAGACGACTACATGAACCAAAATACCCGACAACGAAGGACACAGACGAAAGGGTATAAATGGATGAAGGAATGATTAAGGTAATCACACACAAGGGATGAACACAGGTGGAACAGATTAACAATGACAGTGGCGGGAGAAAGACAAAGGCACGTGACAACAACAAACGATGACGCGGACGAACACTGACAGCATGACTTAATTCAGTGCTGTATTTTTTGAGTATATTTACAAATACATAGTGAGTCAAGTGTACTTAAAACAGGGTGTTGCAATGTAAGCTTCAAATGATAAAGTATGTTACTGAAATTTAACTATACAAAAAAATGAAATAAAAATCTGACAGTTTCTTTCTCTCTTTTTCCCACTGAAAAAGCTGATTTTTATTTCTTATAGTTTATGTGTTGGTATAACCTTTAGTGAAGAGTCAAGGTAAAGGTGAAATATAGTTTGTGTTCCCCAACCATGACCTGCTGATAAGGTCTGGAGTTTGTAAACACTCTCTCCACGAACCCATATGTCTTCTATAACACTTTATCTTATTCACAAACACTTGCAATCTTGTATACACACACACACACACACACACACACTGAGAGAGAGAGAGAGAGAGAGAGAGAGAGAGAGAGAGAGAGAGAGAGAGATAAATGCATTTAATTCAAAAGTACAATACACAAATTCTACATTCTATAAAAAGACTATGATGTCATCTTTAACACCAATAATCTATCTTTTATTCTGTGCAGTGGGCTGTTAGACTAATACTTCCAATTTTGAGTTTGCAATTTCCATCTCACTGAGCTGCAAAAATAATGAACTAAGCTTTCAAACTTTACTCTATTTTTCTCATAACTGTCGATTGAGTGATTGAGGTTAACCAAGGGCCAAAATTAAATCTTATTAAAGTGATGTGGAACTATGTATTGTGTGGAAAATCTAGCTAACTCACACTCTTTATTGTTTCAACTCTCTAAAGCTATGATTTGTGGCATACTGACAAGCATTGTTTGAAAAGTAGGCTATATAAAAGTCAATACAATTTAGAGTAATTGAGATGTTTTATTGTTTTTAAAAGAATGCTTTCACACTTATTTGTAGACTTGATGAGTTTATATTGGTGATTGTTTAAAAAAATTTGAACAAAAGTTATATATTTTTTTAAAATAGGAAACATTTTGGAATTACTTATAGGAATTTCTAGGGGAACCAATAATGTATGAACAAACCCAACTGCTGTTTTTAATTATTTTTTTTTTGTTGTTCAATCAAAATTGAACTCAAAAATACTTTTTGTCCATATTTTGCCCCAATTAAGATTAAACTTTCAGATTCTCTTTGCAACCTCCAAGACAATGTGCATCTTAGGAATCACACTACAGTGGTTCAGCTCTTACATCTCATGCTGGTCATTCTGGGTGTCTTGGAGGGGTGAAGTAACCGAGCTGCACCATTTTGAAACTGGGGTACCTCAGGCCTCTGTTATTATATGTCACACCTTATTCATCAGACTGCACTGGCTGCCAATTGCTGCTTGCATCAAGTTTAAGACACTGTCACTCATTGACAAAACAACTGCTGACTGCCACTACTTCAGACTTATGTGCTTGGCAGGACCCTATGCTCTTCTGCCGAATGTTGCTTTGTGGTACCCTCCCAAAGTCTAAACAAAAATCCTGGTTCCATCCTGGTGAAATGACCTGCCAAACTCTGTCTCTGAGTCCCATTTTAAGAGAAATCTAAAGACTCATCTGTTTTTTAATTGTTCAACAATAGCACTCCCTATTTATTTGCACCAGACACTTTCTTATAAACAATCCATATTTCTGGGAAACCGTTGTGGAATTCTTAGTGGGCTTTACGCAGGTGAGTGGGCTTGACATACACCATAAAAAAATGCAGGGTTCCACACAATTCATTCATGTTCTCTCAACACAAATCAATTTATTTACGGTTGTGAATTGCATTATGGGACCTTGATCTCTGCTCTGTCAACTTCTGATGTTGAAAATTCAACTCTACAGTTTAACAAAGGGACTTTTATTGACATTTTAGTAGTTTGAAATAATATAATGTATAAGAAATAATATATAGAGAAATAAATCTGTAAAATGACAGAAAATACAGGTACTGGCAGCTTATTATAAGGATTTTGTACCGTAATATAAAACATCACAGACAATATAGCACTTTAAACTTTTAAAAATGTTAATAAAAGTCACTTTTTTCCAAATTCCAACTTTAAGGTTAAAAGTTGTCAGAAGAAAGATCAAGGTCTCATAATGTGATTCAAAAGCATAAATAAATGAGGAAAAATAAAAACAAGAATCACAAAATACAGGAAACTGCTAATTTACGGATATTTTTTACAATGTACTAATAAAAACTCCATGGTTCTGGAAAAATCCAATCTTGAGCATAATTCACACACTCTTTCCTCTCTATATTTTAAAAGTAGAAACAACACTTTTATTTTTACAGCCATCTTTTCTCATACTCATCAAGGGCATCAATAATTCTGACCATAACTGTACATATATATGATTTTGCTTATGATTTTGCGCATTGTATACATACATCTTCATGGTTGTCACTATACAGTATGTGAATGATGAATGGAAAAGGGTAGTGTGTAAAAAGGTTTTCAGCTCTTTAAGTATCTACTTCTAGGCTTAAGTATTTGACTGCAGGCAGCTGGAATGTGTGTTATGGTGGCAGCTGGCAGTAAATATGGACATGCATGTGGATCTCATGAGCTCAAATTCAACACAACACACAGTCACAGTCCTGTCAGTCTCTGTCAAGGCCTCAATGACAAGATTTCACTTCTGTACTGTATGTGTGTCAGGAATACTTGCTTTGAATCTATCCATCTATCCAGCAAATCCACCTCAGGTCAAAGAAGGCAGTATTGGGTGGCCATTGGTGGAGTGTGAGCCATGCATTGCTATGCTGCATATTCCAAGTGTGCCTTTAGTATGTTACAGTTACACACACACACACACACACACACACACACACACACACACACACACAGAATCCAGACCTGGTCGCTCCTGTCAGCACTCTTCAGTTCTGAGGTTTCCATTCCCGGAGATCCATGAGGTGGAGACAGAATGAAAGAAGGAGAGAGGAAATATGGAAGGAGAAGAAAAGGAAAAAGTAAATGAGTTTGTGTAAAGAAGTCAAAATCAAGGACAGGAGGTAGTACAAAATATCTAGATAAAAATAACTATAAAATATAATATATCTGTGGTTATCAGAGCCAACCTAGTTTGAGATAGTTCACCCAAAAATGAACATTTGCTGTTAATTTACTCAATATTAGACCATCCGAGATAAAAACATTTCTTCAGTGGAACATTACAGAAGATTTCAAACTGAAACTGTGCTGATTCATTACATGAAAGACAACAGTTACTGGCACTTTGAGAGTAAAGAAAAACAAATACAGGCAAAACAATATTAATACTTTTGATGATACATTAAGGTTTTCTAATGGAATAATGTTGTAAATAATGTTCTGTTCCTTTCACAGGCATATTGATGGCTTTTTAAAACCTCAATGTAACATCAAGAGTCACTAAATATTATTCCATCCATCATTTTTTTTTGTTTATGGGCTAAGATGAACCAAAATTTGAAAGATGCACATCAAAAAAAGCTTATGCACATAACCGAGTAGGATAAACTTTTTATCCGATAAGAAAATATGCACAAACCACAATAAAAACACATTTATCAAATAAATCATGATTTAGTTTAAAAGTATCATTAATGGGGTGGCATTAATAGACAAAGCAGCAAACATTGTAAAACATCTGAAATGTTGTTTTGGTCATTCTAAAATCCCATAGATCAAGTCTGTCATCACAGTGGTTCAGTACTATTACCTCCAAGAACTGTCGTGATTGCCCAAAGAGCAGTCTCATGCCTCCAAAAGCCACCGCACGTTCATTGCGTTTCGTCCTCTGGAGCTCAGTTAATTTATTATATAAGAAACTAAACCCACATATTTAGTTTTTTTTGTTTGTTTTTTTGACTCATTGAATGCTTTAATCGCAAATGCACTGTAAAAAATGCTGGATTCCATGTCATTCCTATATGTTGTCCCAACACAAATTGATTAAGTTAACTTAATTGTTTTTACAAATTGAGGTGAATTGAACATAAAACAATTAAGTTGTCCCAGCCCCAAAAATGGAGGAATTGTGTTGATTCAGCTCATTTTCAATAAGTAGTTTGAAGAAATTTTTTGAGTGTATTTAAAGTGATATTCCAGTCTAATCTTTGGATGGAAACATAGATAACGCCATTCTTTTTCTATTGATGTATATGTTCTTTCACTCTCAAAGATGTGAACTTGCGTTTTACAAATCACCATTTTCATTTTTTAAGGGTGAACAGTCACTTTTAAACTTGAAGTGTGACCTTTTGGATGGCATGTACACATCTGTTTATACCAATTTTTTTTTTTTTTTTAATTTTAAACTTAAGGTTATTATGTTCAGCGGTGTACACAGAGAGACAATATTTAAAAAATCGTCAAGTGTGAACACTGTCACTGTTCTGATGTGCTCTCTGAAAACATTATCTCAGTCAGCAAATTTGCAGACTTTAGCTTTAAATCAACACACCTGCATGAAATGGTGTAAATGATCTTATAATTAGGCTGCTGAAATATAGCATAATAGTAATAATGAAGAAAGAAAATAGAGATTCCCACAGTTGCCAAGGGTTCGTTTTATATAGGATTTGCTGACTATGCAGAAGACAGCAGCAGTGAACCTGAGATACACACACACAACACACACTCAGACCACACATGAAGCCTTAACACACACACACACACACACACACACACACACACACACACACACACAGCGTCCCTCTCTGCTTACAACACAGTATAACTTCAGAGAGTTTTAGGACACTCCCTTCATTCACTCTTAAAATGTGTGAAATTCAATGCATTCAGTGAGAACTTTTCAACTTTTCAAGCAAAACTTTTACTAAAGTTTTTAAGATTCTAAGTTTATTAACTACATCAAAGACGGTCAATATGCCGAATAAAGCCCCGCATACTAGTACAGGAGCCAATCATCGATATACACTGACGTTTCTCCGGGGGAGAAGCTCGGACCAGACGTGTGCTTTTACCACAGTTTTGTGGTCAAGAAACGCACTGGAATCACAGCGAATACTTGCTTCACAGACATAGGAAATATATCAAAATAAAGCTTGAAATCTGTACTTTTAAATGAACACTTGAAAACAAATGTTTTTTGGTTTTGTAATCTGTATGAAATTAATGCAAGGTACTGTCCACCCTGTTAAATGCATATAACATGACAGCAACTACTCAAACGCCCACAAACTTGTAAACAAAGAGTTGCTGTCATGATGTCGTGATGTAGTATGTCATCCGGTTACTTCTCGCATAGTGTTTTTCGAATTCTATGAATTTGGATATACTACTCAGCTCGTATACTGTTTTTAGTGTACTGTATAGTATGGAAGTATGCGATTACGGATGCAGCCAATGTGTAGAACGACCACAAATGAGGTTGGTGTCAGGATCGAAGGGTTTGAGTGTGCTTGCGCATTAGCTTGGGCAACCTGAAAAATGCAGATTTTGTTTGAATCGAACATTTAGAAACAAAACTTATGAGACAGTTGTTGTTTAATTTTATTTGTGATTCCAAATAGGTAATTTAATTGTAAGTTTGGTGAACAGTTTTGGAGAATTTAATGTTTCCCTATTCAAACAGAATGTCCGCGTATACTGCCGGAGAGACGTTTTAAAGATGGCCACCGAGTTAAATGACTTGCCTTAAAGGTGCTGTTTGTAAGTTTTTGACTTTTCTAAAGCATACAAATACCATAATATGTTTGCAGATATTTAAGAAACACTTAAGTGAACATACTTGTTTTCTGAAAAACAATGCTGAAGTCTTCTTTGAAGTATTCTGCTTTGAATTTTTTTTTTCGTGCTGGAATGCTGTCTTTGTTTTGGTCATTTTAACCTGCCCAATGCCAGTTTAGCCAATTATATTTCAGCACCTCGGGTTGCCTTCTTAGAAAACTGCATATTTCCTTCATTCATTCAGAAAGGCTCTGAAAGCATGCGTCCATGACATAAATGGGACCTCAGGACGTAGCAGACTCTGAAATGAGACACAGATTCAGTTCCACATCAGGTTATTAATTAGCAAATAATATAATATTACAAACGTAAACATTAGGTGAGCAGGTTACAATATAACAGCGTGTCCTAACAATACGCTTCGTGACAAGATACGCAGTGATAAGCAATTTGGCTGTTTGCACCAGACGAAACATGACATTCAAAAGTACAGCCATTTAAAAGCACAGAATATGCACTCACTCACGAAATGGTAAGGTTTATGATCTATTTAATACATATTTAATACATATTTCTAATATCAATTCGAAGTGTTGGAAGTGTCAAACTCCTTTTAATATAAAAAATATTCCTTCTATCGGGTGCCGCTGCTTTTATTTTGAACACGGTTTAAATCACTCGCTCCTGTCCTCAATCTGGTAACCTGTCCATGCGTTTGTTTTGATCCAGGAGTGCAATACCTAGTTCAACCACTGGGTGTCAAACTTACATACTGCTCCTTTAAAGGGAATTTCACTACATATTCATAGTTCATATTCATAATAAGTCATAGTTTTTAATGGTTTGTTTATAACAAGAGTTGTACCTTAAAATGAAGTATGACCATTTTCATTTTCAAGTGTGACCAATATTATTCATTTTTCTGATGGTGATTATTAGTTTTCATTACTCCAGGCCTTGATCCTCTTCCAGAAATCATCCAAAATAGTTACTTAGGGCTGTATTATTGTCAAAAACACTGCTAAAAACATTTTATTTTTAGTAAGAAGTATAATAATATTAAACGATGGTTGGTCACTTGTTGAGCAACCAACAATAATTTGTAAATAAACAAACAACCATGGAATGTAACAGTATATTCACAGAATATGTAATGCCAAATATCTGCAAGGACATTATCCATTTTTTTATTATTATTATTATTTTTTTAACAGTGCAGATATATACAGTAAAAATGTTTGCATACACTATAACCTTTAAATGTCTTTAGTGTCACATTTACACATCCACTAAAATACCCTATGCACAAATCAGTTTAAATTAAAACAAAAAACACCAAACACAATTTGTCCCAACCTACAATGTGTTTTCACTCCGATTTATGACACAGTAGAGAAGAATAGATGATCACTGTTTCCGTTCCTTGACAGCTTGGTTTACAGACTCTAAGCAGTCAGAGATGTCCGTGTTCATTGAAGTTGGACAGTGAACACACACACTGTAGATTCAGCCAGCTGGCAATAAACTCTCATTCCACTCCAAAACATGCCATATGTCTTTACTGTTGTCCATCTACACCAGTAGCGCATTATAGCAGAACAGCTCCTGACCATGCAAAGCAGATTCAGAATGAGTTACAACACAGTGAGGGTTTCCCACTCGCCGCTGATCATGACATTTCTTGGCCACCTTTGGCTTTTCTGTTCACTGGGGAGCCATTTTTATTTTCAGAATATATAACCGACTAACCTGCCGTAACATCTGTAACTTTTCATGTACTTTGCGAAAGATCTACCTTTGAAAAACATTTCCTGAATGTGCTGCCAAAGAAAGGTTGCTCAGAACAAACTGTGAGGCATATTGTGAGGAGAATTTTATTTTTTACTTTTCATCTGTTTACAATTTTAAGCAGCTTGGGGAAACGCTTGCACTTCTAAACCAATAATTAATTATTCTTGATGTACGGATTATTAAATTTGATATGTGTGTTACAATTGAATTTTAGTTTTACTTGAACTTGTACTGTTAAACATGAAGATAATTTTTTTAGGCATTGATGGTTCCACAAGAACCTTTAACATTTAGAGAACAATTCCATCAAAGGTTATTTATGGTGTAAAAGAGTTCTTTGTATTATTAATATGCTCTTTGCACTTATGGAATTGATTACTGAAAGGAACCAGAAATGGTTCTACAATAGCATTGTTGCAGAAATGCACATTTGGAGCCTGTTTATAAGAGTGTAGCAAAACTTACAAAAAAAACAACAACAACAACAACAATTTATAATACTTGAAAATTAATACTTAATACAAACGTTGCTTGTTTTAAATGATCAAAAGTGGCATATTGGAGAGCAGAACATAAAAAGATAAAAGCAATAAATAATCATTATTGACGAGAATTTGATATGTGCATTACAACTTCTACTTGAATTTTTGTTTTACTTGAACCTTAATGTTCTTTGTTGCCATTGATGGTTTTTTGAAGAACATTTTAACATTTATAGAACCTTTCCATCCACAAAAGGTTATTTGCTGTGTAAAAGGGTTCTTCTTTGTAATATTAAAATGTTCTTTCAAGAGTTCACACTTAGCTGATGACTGATAAAAAAGCTTGTTTGGCATGCTGTCCATGAGAGAGCCCTAAGCTCATAAGATCCTCAAGCCCTAGGTGAGTGGGGAGTTTGAGCTCAGGTAGATCTCGATGAAGTCCCCTGACTTATTTTTGGCTAATGACAGATAAAGGGAAGGCTAAAGAGAGATAATACGGCTTACTAAGAGTTCGACTATGATGCCAATTTAGAATGTTCAATTTACTTAGGTTGTGTGTTTTTGGACTGTGGGAGGAACCCGGGGGAAACCAACGCAAGCACAGGGAGAACAAGCAAACTCCGCACAGAAATGTCAACTGATGTTCAGTAGGGACTTTAACCTGTGACATTCTTGCTGTGAGGCAACAGTGCTAACCACTGAACCACCGTGTCGCCCAGTCTAGAAAGGAGGGGGAGTAGGGGTGGCAGGGGGGATTTCTTTTTTTTAAGACGAAGATACTGAGGTAAGAAACTCTGGTTGTTTATAGTCAGTTAGGAATCGTCTGATTGGTGAATCATGTGTTAGCTAATACGGAACCAGCCATGTACAATCATAAGCACGTGATCCTCTCGAAATTGGTTTATAAATAAACTTTTCTTAAACTTGTTTATTTTAAGAACTGATCACTAATAATTAATCAGCACACCCTTGATAAACAAAAAATTACATTAAACCACTGTTGAATCAAAATAATAAAAAAAATCCTGCACAGTCAATACTTGCTATAAATGTATTAAATTAACGTTCAATATGGGCCTGATGGTTTTTCTGTAGCATCACTTCAAATGCACACTTTTTGAAGCTTTGTTTTAAATTTGTATATCTTTGGTCTCATTTACATAATGTATTGTCTTTTATTTTAAAGGCACAGTATGTAATTTTTCGCTGCTAGAGGGTGCATACTCACAACAAACATAAGTGTCATTTGATGATGCTGTTACTGAGTGTGGAATCATGGGAGTTGTCATCTTCATTACATCCAATGGGACAGAAATCATAAATAGCTAAAGTATTCAAAATGTATTATCATAGTTGTATGAAGGAGAGAAAGGCTGAAGGCCATCGATGAGAAAATAGATTACTGAAGCAATTGCTGATGAGAGACAAGCATGACACAACAGGAAAAACAGCAGAGCTTTTATTATGCCACAATTGACCGCTTCTGGTTCATCATGTCATCATCACCGGGGGAAGAAGCAGTGCTGTTTTATCATACTAAATACATTTTAGGGTTCTGCTCTTTGCTGCTCCTTGTATAATTAAATACACAACATAAAGCGAATTTGGAGTTTTCCGGTTTTCTATAAAACCAAACCAGATATGGAGGGTGTATGGTCTGTGTCACTAGTTAAAATTGCTTAATTCTCTGAATTTGAACATACTTTAAAACATTTAGGATAATGTAAGTACATAAGTCAGTAAAAAATATATAACACCATTCTAGTGGTTTTGGGATATGCTAATGAAGAAGCTTATTACATATTGTGCCTTTAATCCTTTTTTCATCAATCCATATTTCACCAAAATAAATAAAGATCAAACAATACTTGCCAGACCCCCCACAACTGAGGATGCTTTCTCAAACTTTTTTCCTTCTTTTGAAGGAACACACGGACTAAGGAGCATCTCATAAAGCCAGAGGTGCATCTGGGACACAACAGAGAGTGTGAAGGTGTTGAAAAGGGCTCTCGTGCCAAATCCTTCCAGCCTTACAATGAACAAGAGCTATTAGAGAGACAGATAAGATGTAAAGAGATCATTTGCTGCTCCTGCCAGCCAAAATATACTGGCTAACTATCCACATATTCAAAGTGTACAACAATATTTGCTTGATTTATGAATTCCCGGTATTTGTTGATTTCTAGTTCCAACTTTTAACGTGTTTTGTTTGATAATGGGTTAATATAATTCACATCATCTCTTTTTATAGTTAAAGGTGAAGTGTGCCATTTTTCAGAGTTGAAATACAATCTTGATGGCTCTCTGACAAGCCTCAAGTTTTAAGGCAAAAATTAGCATCACAATAGCTTCAGCTTTCCAGGGACAGAATGAGATTTTCCAACCACAAAATAAACAGCCTGCTCTAAAAAAATGCGCAAAAAGACGATATAAATAAATAAGAAAGAAATGTTCAAACAAATCTGTTAGTGAGCCTCAAATGCCACGTCCTGAGGGCTAGGAGAAGTGAATAAGAGCTACAATGCAAACATTGTTCAACAGTCTGAGTGTGTGGCCATAAATAAGGCTGAAAAATGTGTGTCAAGAATGAGAGCCCTTTATAACTCTGTGAGACATTTTGATTTGTGACACGTAATGTTTTAGTTTCCTTCTATATTTTATACTGCATATTGACAGTGTACATACATTGTTCAATCTAATTTCACAAGTAAGGGGTATAATTGACTTAAAATGCTGTTGATTTCTTCTTGCATTATCTGGGACGTTTTACAGTCATGAATTGCAATTGCGACCAATTTAACTTTAATGGAGTAACTATTTCTGAGTGAAACAGAGTATTAAAAGTGTATGATACGTCCAGCAAACATCATGTAAGTTTGTTAAACACTATGCAGGCTAACTGGGTAAAAAAAAGTAACTCTACACTTTAAAAGAGTAATTTGTTAAGTTTACTTAATTGAATTTTGCTAACTCGTTGCCTACTAACTGCGTTAGTACTACTTACTAAGGTAGAAAAGTAATTCTTACTTATACTGATTTACATGTACTTAGGTCAATTAAATCATTTTTAACTTTATATCAAGTATTATTTACTAATGTAGTAAAAATAATTCCTTTTCTCAGATGAAATTCCAACATTATCGATGTTCAATAAGTATATAAAATACCACAACCGAGTGAAAAAATAATAACATTCTAAGGTTAGCAATAACCTGAAAACCACACAAGGAAAAACTTTATGAAATGACATATAATATCTCACCTGGGTGTCCACAAAATGGAAAATATTCACTTATTTTCTCCGTTTGCATTGTGAAATTGCCAGTTTGAATCCCATTCAAATGGCGCCTCGCGGGTGAATGCACCTTCCGTCTGCGCATGTGCAGACCAAAGTGCGTACTGCACGGCTCCAACCTTTAGTCAAATTTACTTGGTGAACTTCAGTACAGTTTACTAAAGTTCTTTAGTTTACCTACTGGATCCACGTTAAAGTTCACAAAGTCAAATCAAGTAAAGTCAACAAATTTGCCAAAATAAGTAAAGTTTACAAGCATTTTTCAAGTAGATTGAGTGATTACTTTTTACAGTGTACCAACAGTTTGGCAAAACTCTAAAAACATACCCAAATATACAATTCAGAGCAATTTTCAGCTAAACCTTATTTGGGAAATGGATATTTCTTTTTCACATATAAATTACACCCAATAATATGTACTGTACACGCTTCTGTTACTTCTACTGTTCGTGTTATTGCTCTGTCATATTTTACCTTTAATTTGAAGTCAAAGAAATTACTTTGCAGCAATCACATGACAACAATACTAATAATGTATAGTGAACCACTTACAGTATTCCTAAACCATGTAACAATGATTGTTTGTTGCATGTTTATTTGTTGCAATATAGTTTTAACCGAGTAATGCGCATGAGCTCAGTGCTTGTCATGCAATCAAGTTCATGCTTTAAATCAATCTATCTATCTATCTATCTATCTATCTATCTATCTATCTATCTATC
>CAIGQW010055033.1:772622-788101 GCA_903798125.1 Danio choprae | reverse complement strand
CACACTCATACACTACGGACAATTTAGCTTGCCCAATTCACCTATACCGCATGTCTTTGGACTTGTGGGGGAAACCGGAGCACCCGGAGGAAACCCACGCCAACACAGGGAGAACATGCAAACTCCACACAGAAACGCCAACTGGCGAGGCTCGAACCAGCGACCAGCGACCTTCTTGCTGTGAGGCGAACGTGCTACCCACTGCGCCACTGTGAGGCCCCTAGGCTTAATGATGTTGTAAATAATGTTTCTTGCACAGAGAATTCATTTTGCTCAATGTTTTGTCAGGAGCCATAGGTAATACATTTGTTTTGTTTTGTTAATCTACATTATATGAATCACCAAAGACCAGAGTTTCACTGAAGAAAAGTCACGTAAAGTAGATAGCTGCATGACTGAATGATTTAATGTCATTTCACAGTAAAATACTGTGGAATTTAAAGTCTTTGTAAATCTTTGGAAGTGAAAAAGAAGCAAATCTTTTATTGAAAAACTGCAATCTCTAAATCATATTAAATGGATGATGTGAGGATGGTATTTAGTAGTTGTGTAACTGCGCACTTTAGTCCAGCAAAACATTTGTCAGGTTATGCAAATATTAAAGAAAAAACAATCTGAAGATTTCATCAAAATACTAGAAGCTGTGGTTATCCCAACTTTAAAAATTACAGCAGTAACAGCAATTCAGTTTTACAGATTTGAACTTAAATTTACAGTATGTCGTGTATTTCAGTAACTGCTCATTTGGTTCTCAAATCGTCACTTTTGGAAACCAAATTAGAATGTTTTGGGAACATTTTCTGTATTTTTAATTTATTCATTCATTCATTCATTTTCATTTCGGCTTAGTCCCTTTTATTTTTAATTTACTATTATTTAAATTTTTACATATTTGGGGGTAGACAAGAACTAAACATCCCAGAACATTGCAGGGAGGCTTTTTGAAACAACTTAAAACCTAAATGAGATTGTTTTGGGATCATTCTCTTTACCTTAGGGGAATGTTCTTCTCATGTAAAGAAAATGTTTCTGGCTAACCCAAACAGAACATTAGAGTACAAAAAACCACTGAAGTAGTGTAGACATTATAATCATGTCTTAGTGATAGCATAAGAAGATGACTAAGAATTTGTTGCAGTTGCTCTAGTGTATTTCATTTGGGTAATTTTGATTGAAAACTGCATCTGTTGCACACTAAGAAGCAAGTCGAGAATGTGTGCACACTTGTTGCTTATTTTTTACATTTACAGTAGTTCAGCAGATCTTTATTTGTGAACATCTTGATTTCTTTAAAAAAAAAATGATAGGCTTTTCATACCATTATATGTACACACAAACAACAAGCACATTTAGTCCAGCAATCAGCATGGTTTTTGATGTTTAATAAGTTCCACTGCAAAATATGTCATAAATACAGTGCACTGAAAAAAATGATTCAAAGATGATTCCTTCGATTTACTCTTTTTTTTTAAGTTAAGTGGTTGAAAACAATTTATTTGGGTTGAATTTAAACAAGCAAATTAAGTTGAACAAGTACATTTGATTTGTTTGTTTAAATTCAACACATTTAAATAGTTTGCAACAATTTTGCAGACATATTTTTTTTCAGTGTTGTTTTCAGTGTGGTAGAAAGAGTACTAAAAATCATACTCGGAGTAGTGAGTAGTACTATAAGGGTTAAGCTGTGAAAATGATTCTACCTGCAAATTGAAAATGTAGCTTACATCAGTCTCATTTTCTCTTAAGGCTGTTTTTAAGTATTTATAATCTAAATGATTTGCCATTCATGGACTACACATTTAAAATGTGAGATTAATTTAATGCAAAAACACATTAAATTAATATATGGACCTATAATAAGCTGACAAAAAGCAGGATGATGCATTTACAGCCAAAAATTTTACTGTGCCGATATACTAATTCGTTATTAACTTTGAACCCTGACCAGTGGTTGGCACCACACACAGCCTTTAATGCATTCAATTTGTGAATATATTTGAAAACATGAATTCATTTATTGTTTAGTATCTTGATCATTGTGTGTATGTGTAATGATTTTGTGTCTTTTTGGGCACTCTTAAGACTTCCACATTGTAAATGTTTCTAGAATTTATGAAGTGTCTCTGTCTTGAGGTCAGTCTGTCTGATGCGATTTTTCCATGTGCAATTTGATTGGATAGGACTATTCTTTTTATCCAATCACCATAGATGAGGTAAAATAAACATATAAAGTAGTGACTGCAGGTTAAAGGAAAATATAGCTGAAAATACAGATAAAGCACTAAAATATACTCAAGTAAAATGCACACTTTTTGTGTGTGTGTGTGTGTGTCATGTAATAATCTGACTGCTAAGCAAACCAAGACTAGCTGTATAATTTTCGTTGAACTGCAAGTACTGGATGAGCACACCCTTACATGCAAAACTAAAAAACTTCTAATTTCATAACAAATTAAAAGTAACAGTAAGGATACACCATAGAGTACTACAATCTCAAGGAATAAACCAAATTAAAAAAAAATATGATCTCAGGTAACAGTTTCGTTAAAGCTATTTTTACTACTGTAAATTGTACATTGCTGAAATCTAAGCATCTAGAGATTTGTGGTAACCCACCCTTTACATATAGAAGCATGACATATGTCTCTGCCTAATGTCTGTCCCGCGTAGTACTTGGCCTCATGTCGACACCCCAACCTTAAACTAACGCTCTGCCGCTCCACAGTTCAATCTTCTCTGACAAGACATTTTCTTAGGCGAACGGCCCAGTCTCGACCCATCCACCAAACACATAGTGTACACTAACATACAGCCTGTGCACTGTTTTTCTTTTGAGGGATTGAAAAGATTAGTTTCATTTCAGATTGCTTTATTTGGACTTAGTCGGCTCAATGTCCATTTTTCCAAAGTTTGACTTATTGACTGCGGAGTGAGGATTTATGAGCGCTCACAACTCTTTCTGTACATATAGATGAACAGACGGTGGCCAGAGGAAATGTTGGCTTACTTTGAATTATGGTCTGCCTCAGACAGTATGTGATTTGTTTAAAACATAATACACCGAAAAGAAACTGGTTGGTCATGGTGGATGAGATTGAGTATTGGGTTGAAGCACTATTCTGGTTTGATTTGATCAGAAGAGTGCAGATACTTGCAATGAACCATGATATGTATTGTAATATTATGCATTTGCAGTCTACAGTAGTCATATCTGTAAATCATCATGGCCTTGACATGTACGTAGTCAAAGACATGTAACTTTATGCTTCCCCTATAAATAAAACTTGAGATACCCACACATCAGTCTGGGGTTACTTTAAAGATTGTCAGTAGTGTTTCCAATCAGATAAAGAAGGAGCAGAAAACACAAACCGGGCTCTGCTTTTCCAATTCAGAGTGTTTCTTTCTCTCGTTCACTTGAGATATTCATCAGTTATCAAGTGGTGATTTAGTGTTGTGTAAATCAGGGATGTTGCTCATCCAGAAAGACCCGGCGAGGAGGATCTCAGTGGCTGCGGATATATCCGTCAGCAAACTCTGAAACACAACGCGTAGATCTATTTCTTTACGATTTCATATAACAAACAGCCTCATCTGAGACTGGAAAGAATTTCACTTGTATTTTCATTTCTGGAGTCACTTTCCTATTTTGGAGTTATTGTTCTCCAACACGCTCCACCATGTCTGAGCTTGTGTGCTGCTAATTTCATCTGATCCGCCTAGTGAAATGAAACCAAGTCAACACACACAAATACACTCACATGTGCACATTCAGATATCTGTCCACTTAGTTTCTGGCCATTTGTAAATTCATTGTGTATAATTGATCGATTTCAAGTATTTTTAACTGTACACTGTAAAAGAAACACATCAAATTTACGATAATAAAACAGGAGCTGTGGTTGCCAGAATAATGTTTAAATACTGTTAATTATATACAGTATATAATTAACATAACCACTAATTATAAACTATAAAATACTTTTTTTATTTTACCGTAAACTTCCATATTTCATTCATTTGCAGTGTACATATGTATAGGCTGTATTACAAAGAAGATCATATTTTAAAGGTCATGACTTCATTAAATATGATGACAGACATTCAAAGTGTAATTCAAAAATCTCAGTAGAAGCTTTGAATTGAATATAATGTGTCAATAGTTCAATGTTCAGTTCTACTAGGAGTGAGCAGTTGAGCAATGAGCGATTCTACTACTAGGATGGCTATGGCCATCCTAGTAGTTACAGAATTCTGGTAGTTCCAGTGTTAAAAGTGTCTGCCAAATGGTTAAAAATATAAAAATGCAAAACACATTTTACAGAGAAGCACAGAAAAAAACTTAAACTATTGACCTGCTTTTCATTTTCATGCACATTCACGAAGGCTTCAATAAAACACCTCCATCACGGTTAAGAAGGCCACAAAACTCTGGAGCGCACCAGAGCCGGACCACCTCAGGAGATAAATGCTACCACTCAGGGTTTGGAGCGCTTTGGGTAAAACCAGCGGATCTCATGCCACCATCCACAAAAATGCCTGCTCTGGATCCAGATGACAGAGTAGAGCATGCCTAAAGGAGAAAAGCAGACGGTCTCTGGCTTCAAGAGAAAACATCTTCAGTGCTCACAGAGTTGATCCTACGTTTAGAGAACAGCAGAGGCCACCTTTAAGGAGGGCCTCACAAACATCCACCCAGCATGTGTGTCTTTCAAAAATACTGAAACGCCGTGTGAATGTGTTATCTTAGGCCCTGAAACTCTACTGTCAAACATCCGAATGGGAATACAAGGACTGAGGTGATTAAAGCTAATCACGACATCTCCAGTAAATACCTATTGTTTTACATTGTTATTGTGTAAATGGTATAGTAAAAGTCAGTCATTTAAGGACTGGCAGGCTAAAGAATCTGAAAAACAGCCTTTCCAATTGTACTTCCTTTATAAGATTTATAGATTTTTAATTTTTTTCTTCTGAGAATAAGTCCTTCCATAACTATTGGGGAAAAAAGATGTTTGTTTAATTGTAAAGAGGGTTTACACTTATGTCAAGATTTGGTCAGTTACACGTATTAGCTGTCATACTGCCGATACTCATATGTAAACAACAGCATGAATTGCATGGTTAAAGTACAGGGATTGCACAATGAAATATAAACGCCTTGTTTTAGACCACAATAATTCACTCTGGACTTGCAAAAATCTGGGCAGTACACTTCTTTGGGGCTTCTCCACACCGTAATTCTCCTGGATGTGAGAAAGACAGTGAAGGTGGACTCATCAGAGAACAATACATGTTTCACATTGTGCACAACCCAAGATTTTTGCTGCTGGCACCATTGAAACCAATGTCTGGAATTGACATGAGAATTGAGGTGCACATTTAATTCTGCAGTGAGTTGGGCAGCTGTGGTTTTATGTTTTTTTGGATACAATCTGGGTTAGCACCTGGACATCCCTTTCAAACAGCTTCCTCTAGTGTCCACAGTTACTCCACTGTTGATTGTGGTTCATCCTTTTTGGTGGTATACTGACATTACCCTGGATACCGTGGCACTTGATACATCACAAAGACTTGCTGTCTTGGTCATAGATGGTTGCAGCTAGGGATGCTACGGATTCCACAGCTACCGATTTCACTATTAACTGAGCTTTAATTCATCACAGTTAATTAATCGCAAAGGTTATGCCAACTGTGTGTTAGTTTAAAGTTCCGAGCTTGTACACAATATGCACGCACACTGGTTAAAAGGCTGATTTTAACCGTGGCTGAGGCTATTAACTAAGGGCCGTCCACATATCCAGTCTTTTGCGGTAGTAAGTTTATTATTTCCAATGGAGATTGGAACAACTACTGCGGCTTCCAGCTGCAACCCATCACTGGGAAACATCCATACACACTCATTCACACACATACACTATGGACAATTTAGCTTACCCAATTCACCTATAGCACATGTTTTTAGACTTGTGGGGGAAACAGGAGCACCTGGAGGAAACCCACGTGAATCGAACCAGCGACCTTCTTGCTGTGAGGTGATTGTGCTACTCACTGCGCCACTGTGACGCCCTACTATCTTTTTTAAATTAATTAATTAATTAATTTATTTATTTATTTATTTATTGTTCTGTCATTTATTTTCAGTGTAAAATTATTACTTATGTTTAAACGTCAAAAACTTTTTTCACTTACTTTAAGTCCAAAGCGAAATGGACTATTGTGTGTTTTTTATTATTATTTTGTGCTGTATTAATTGGTTACAGGGCCTCACGGTGGCGCAGTGCGTAGCACGATCGCCTCACAGCAAGAAGGTCGCTGGTTCGAGCCTCGGCTGGGTCAGTTGGCAAACATATGCTGGATAAGTTGGCGGTTCATTCCGCTGTGACGACCCCAGATTAATAAAGGGACTAAGCCGAAAAGAAAATGAATGAATAATTGGTTACTGAGCAGCAATAAATAACACTTTAAAATATAAGGAGTTTTCATGGGATTTACTGAACTAGAAGTGTTTTGAACAATTTGCCCTTTTTTGAACTCTGATGTCACCCATAATGTTGTGTGCATTGCAATATTTTAAGCAAAACTGTGCTATTGCTCTTATAATTAAACCTTTACTATCTGCTCTTACTGGTGGAATGTGCAATCAATGAAGACTGGCCAACAGGCTGCTCAAATTTAGCCATGAAACCTCCAACACTAAACTGGACAGTGTTTCAGGTTCTTTTGTTTAACCCCTGTAGTACAGAATACGTTGTCCTATTTATGCTGTCTAAACCATGTGAAACAGAATGTGGAAGCTGCAATATTTTGACAAACTGAATTTAAAAAGTGGTAAAAGATAACTATGGCAATATTAATAAGATATTAGTCTAATATTTAATTTACTTATCATTTAAAAATTATAAGAACAAGCATGGCTGTTGTCAAGATCTTTGCCCTGAAAATCCTGGTTCAGTTTGGCCAAACACAATACAACCTTTTCTCAGACAGTTTTTTAACATGACAATAATTTATTCTTTTTAGCAGCAATAATCAGCAACATATGAGTTTTGTTGTGTTCAGTGGCATTGTTTACATTCTGTGCCTCCAATATGGCCGATTGATGACACATCTAGAAAACACTCTATTGAATGTGTTGTTGTAGAGCACTTCCTACAGTACCAACTGTAAATAACAAACTCAAGACTGCATTCAACAAATCTCAATATACGCTTAAAATGTTCTCATCAAATTGTGTACAGACCCAATTCTGAGCTTTCCATATTAATTTTATAGCACTATTCTCTATATGCATGTCAACAATTATTTCATTTGGGTCTATTTTTACATCCTTCAAGTAGAAACATCTGGGAAAAGCCATTTAAAACATAACTGAGGGCTCAATTAAGTCCCGAGTTATGAAAGAGGAACCTCTGAAATGTTTCTCTGGGTCGAAAAGATAAATCAAACCCTAAATATCTGATAATGATAACTTTAAACAGACAATCAACAGCTAAACTATCATAATTAATGCTTGACAGGCTGTGAGCAAAGCAGAGACTGAAACTCAAACGATCAACATCAAGTTCACAGGGCAAAACCAAGTCCTAAATCAAACACAAAACAGATTAGACATGCATAATGAAAATGATCTGCGTGTGGTTTAGCAATTGTTTGAGACGGGGTACAGTACATGGGGGAGAAAGACTCATGGTTAACGCTGAACTTCATAAGCAGGGCAAAGATGATTATAATGTTCTCTTGATAATTAATGGTTAACAGACTGCTGACACTACAGAGGGTAAATCTGTCATCCAACTCTCTCAATACACACACAAAACACTGTGACTAACTGTGTGTAAGTTCCGATTGATGTCACGACAGTGGAACAGTGACTTTGGATGAGATATACAGATGCGTCATAAATATTGATGATAAGTTTAATGACGCACATGTCTGTTTGACAACAGATGACACTTTCACATCAGTCTGGTTTCATTTTCACCTCCTCTTTTTTTATTGGTCTGTTTTATGAGTTCCTGTCAGATTAAGGTGTCAGATATTGGATTTTTGGTAATGGAATGGATTGAGGTCACTATTAGAACAGTTCTAAACAATTCATGGTTCATTTGAGATATTTTAATGCTAAATTCATGCAAAATTCTGCTTTAAAGTTAATTTTTTTAAATAATTTCTATTTCAGAAGTGATGTACATTTGAAGACAAAATTATTAGCATTCCTGTGAAATTTAAATTACTTTTCAAATATTTCCAAAGAGGCCTCACAGTGGCGCAGTGGATAGCACGTTCGCCTCACAGCAAGAAGGTCGCTGGTTCGAGCCTCGGCTGGGTCAGTTGGCGTTTCTGTGTGGAGTTTGCATGTTCTCCCTGTGTTGGCGTGGGTTTCCTCCGGGTGCTCTGGTTTCCCCCACAAGTCCAAAGACATGCGGTACAGGTGAATTGGGTAGGCTAAATTGTCCGTAGTGTATGAGTGTGAATAGGTGTGTATGGATGTTTCCCAGAGATGGGTTGCAGCTGGAAGGGCATCCGCTGCGTAAAACATATGCTGGATAAGTTGGCGGTTCATTCCGCTGTGGCGACCCCAGATTAATAAAGGGACTAAGCCGAAATGAAAATGAATGAATGAATGAATATTTCCAAAGAGCAGTTTGATAGAGCAAGGATTGGCAAGGATTTTTTTGATTGGCTGCAGAACAAACCACTATAATTCCTTACATTTATATAGTACTTTTCTGGACACTCAAAACGCTTTACACATTGGGGGGATCCACCACCAGTGTGCAGCATCCACCTGGATGACACGATGGCAGCCATATTGCGACAGACCGCACACCACACACCAGCTGACTGGTGTAGAGGAGACAGAGTGATGTAGCCAGTTATCATATGGGGATGGTTAGGAGGCCACGATGGACAGAGACCAGTGGGCAAATTTGGCCAAATTTGGTTAAACCCCTACTCTTTTCATGGGACATCCTGGGATTTTTAACGACCACAGAGAGTCGGGAGCTCAGTATAATGTCTCATCCGAAAGACAGGCACTCATTGAGCAGTATAGAGTATGCTTCATTATTCTGGGGGGTTAGGACCCACACAGACCACAGGTTGAGCACCCCCTGCTGGCCTCACTAACACCACTTTCGGCAGCAACCTAGCTTTCCCATGTGGTCCCCCATCCAGCTACTGACCAGGCGCAACCCTGCTTAACTTCAGATGTGAGAGTTGCAGAGAGCTAGCTTCCGGCTGCCAGAAACCACTGTTGTCCAATGACTTGCCTATTTAACAGTACTTGCCTAGTATTTAACAAAACTAATTAATCCTTCATATCGCACTTTAAGCTGAATACTAGTGTATTGCAAAATAGCTAGTAAAATATTAAGCATTATTAAAATCTTGTTTGGTTACTCATTTACTTGTAGCAAATGTGAAGTGTCTTTGTCGTATTTATTGTTTTTCCACTGAAAACAGGGCTTGTTGGTCTTGAGATGGATTAGAAAGATGATCAGCCAAAAAGAACCAAAAACTCATACAGTATACACTGAAGTGTACTGCCAAAACTAGCATGCTAGATTCATTAACACAAAGTCTTAGAGAGGAGACTCTCGCGGCTAGCTCCATTTAAAGAGTCAACTTTAATTCTGCCGAACATAAAACTTGGGAAGCAACACACAATCTCCTCCCCTCCCTCTTTTTCTAATGCCAGTTCAACTCTCTTTTCTTCTCTTTCCACCCTCTCTCCCTTCCTTTCTTTCTTTCCTTTTGTGAGGGATAATAAATAGCTATGAAAATGAATCTTGAAAATGGAGTGACTGGCAGAGAACAGAGGGTAAAAGAATAGGAAAATAAATTAAAAACTACTCTCCAACTCAAACAGGGCAGAAGTTCAAAGGCAGAGAGAATGTACGCGACGCTATATATGCTGGCAAACTTTATTGCAAGCATATGCCGTGCTGCTATTATGCTTTTCCTCTACTTGTTACCCGGAGGCCCGTATACATATATATGTAATTATATTAAATATATATATATATTATCATAGAAGTGCAAAATGATCTGAACAGGCAAAAAGTCCTCAAAAATCTTCTCAGAAGTCTTCTTTCTCTGTTTAAACATTCCAGTAATCCGCTGACAAGTATTTTGGCATTGAGGAAAACACATTCAGGAAATCACTTTCAGTGTCGCTGCAGTTTTGCAAGAGATTAAAATGTTTGTAATTATTTTCTAAATGTTTGCAAATTGATTTACTGCTGTATGTTATTCAATTATTGGCTGATGTTTTATATTACTTTCAGCTTTAAAAAAATGGCAATTAGTTTGTGGTTAGCGCAGGAATTTTTACCCACACCATTGACCACTGAACAGAAATGTGACTCTGGACCACAAAACCAGTCATAATGGTCAGTTTTCTGAAATTGACCATTATACCTGAATATATAAGCCTTTCATTGATGTATGGCTTGTTATAATGGAACAATATTTGACTGAGATACAGCTATTTGAAAAGCTGGAATCTGAGGCTTTTTTGTCTCAAATCTGAGAAATTGCAAAATTGAGAAAATTGCCTTTAAAAATGTCCAAATTAAGTACTTAGCAAGACATATTACCAATCAAAAATTAAGGTTTGCTATATTTACACTAAGAAATGCACACAAAATGTTCACTGAACATGATCTTTACTTAATGTCCTAATGATTTTTGGCATTGACCATCATGACCATGCAATGTTTTTATAGCTATTGAAAAATATTCCTATGCAACACAAGACTGGTCTTGTTCCAAGGTCACAAATATGAAAGAAGTTTCCAATACTAGAATGCAAAAACAAACAAAAATAATGTCAGTGATCAAAATTGCTCTTTCAATAAGTCCTGCTAACTTAAATGAGCCAATCCATCATTCTGGTTAATCAATCAGCAAACAAAATAGAAACATATACAAAAGCACAAAAAGATGTGTCCCATGTTCTTTAATTCCCAGAAAACGTTGTTGTAATCTCAGCTAATTGTCCTTTACAGCTAATCGATCATACAAAGTTGCAATGGAATAATCACATAAACCATTACATGCTGTTTTGTGCATAAACTATAATCACATTCACCAAGAAAAATATTGGTCTGCGCATTTACCATTCCACCTCTTGTTATCCAAACGGGCTACGCCAATTGTAAACGGTGCATGCTGGAAATTGAGCATGCAATGTTCATTTTATGAAGGCTATTTAACAACGGCCCACAACTTAGGAAACTAATAATCCAAATTTGGATGTTCCACTTAATTAGGAATACAATTGAGCATATATACTGTATTAAGCATGTTTCTGACCTTGATGGAAATCACCATAATGTAAAATGTATTACAATTCATTCTAACCTGCAGTTAAATTATTGTATCCAATCTATACGTGCATTTAAGTCCTCTCGAGAAGTTTGTATTTATGAGTTTGAGCATGTTTATGATGGCAAATGTGTTCAAATAACATAAAATAGTCTATCTTAGGCTAACTGTAAAGAATTCTGGTGTTTTGTTCTTTAATTCTAATTAAATGTATAAAAGATAACTTGAGGTCAGCACGGTGGCTCAATGGTTAGCACTGTTGCCTCACAGCAAGAAGGTCACTGGTTCGAGTCCCGACTGGGTCAGTTGGCATTTCTGTGTGGAGTTTGCATGTTCTCCCTGTGTTCGTGTGGGTTTCCTCCGGGTGGTCCGGTTTCCCCCACAGTCCAAAGACATGTGGTATAGGTAAATTGATTAAACTAAATTGGCCATAGTGTGTGAATGTGAGAGTGTATGGGTGTTTCCCAGTTCTGGGTTGCAGCTGGAAGGGCATCCCCTGCGTAAAACATATGCTGATAAATAAAGGGACTAAGCTGAAGGAAAATGAATGAATGAAAAGATACTGTAACTTGAGATTTACATAACACACCATATGCAAAATATATTTTTTACAGAATGGTAAGAGATTCCAAAGCAGGTCTTGTCTTGTATTAATAAAATTTCACTTTTTATTCACATTATATTTTATTTTATATGTATATTTTATATATTTTTTCATTATTACTATTGTTATCACAACAAAACAACAATAACAACATAGTTATAATAATAATTATTCATTCATTCATTCATTCATTCATTTTCATTTCGGCTTAGTCCCTTTATAAATCTGGGGTCGCCACAGCGGAATGAACCGCCAACTTATCCAGCATATGTTTTACGCAGCGGATGCCCTTCCAGCTGCAACCCATCTCTGGGAAACATCCATACACACCCATTCACACTCATACACTACGAACAATTTAGCTTACCCAATTCACCTATACCGCATGTCTTTGGACTTGTGGGGGAAACCGGAGCACCCGGAGGAAACCCACGCCAACACAGGGAGAACATGCAAACTCCATACAGAAACGGCAACTGACCCAGCCGAGGCTCGAACCAGCGACCTTCTTGCTGTGAGGTGAATGTGCTACCCACTGCGCCACTGTGAGGCCCATAATAATTATAATAATAATAATAATAATAATAATAATAACAACAGTAACAATAAATAGTATTCTTACTATTAATATTATTATTACATTATAAAAATATAATAATAATAATAATAATAATAATAATAATAATAATTATTATTATTATTATTATTATTATTATTATTATATGGATATCACTGTTGACGTCTTTGCAAAATATGACTTTTATAATTGCCAAATTTAATATTATTATTGTTATTGTTATTTATTATTATTATTACTATTGTATCATTATTATTACTATGCTAATATTAAATAGTACTAATATTATTCTGATTCTGATCAATATTATTCTGATTGTCATTGCTGTTTAAACATTTATGTTTATTATTATTAAGATTACAAGTCATACATACATTGGCAATAAATGTTTATTACATGAATATGTGTTTAATGCTCTGTAAGTTTGTCTGTGAGTCTGTCTGTGAACTGCACTCAGAATTGGCCAAGAGGCTTTTTTTCACCCCCTAATCTAGTGACTGGCTTCACATGAGATGAAAAAAGAAAAACAGTGTGAGGCTGACTGCTCTGACTTACTAAAGCATTAAAGTCTCATCTGACTCACCCGACACAAACAAAACACCACTGAACTGCTCCACGCTAAAATTAGGAGCGAGATCTCTCAGCAAGCACACATTGTTTATGGAGTTGTCTGAAAGTCTCCTACAGTCAGTCCCCGGTTTAGCAGCACACACCCGATACAGTTACACAGCCTTTAATTAACAACGGCCACACTGCAACTCCAGCTCCACAATTCAGATTAGAAACACTTGCTGTTCAAATGGCATGTTGTGATTTTGTCGATTTACATGCGTTCCTGGGTCAGCTCTAACACATACTGTATACAACGTATACTTTTATTTGATCTAAACCCAATCCCTATAGGAAATGACAGGGGAATAACCATAGGAACATTAACATAAACATAAAAAAATTTGTTTACCTTATTTTGAATAAGATTACAATAAATGGAAAAACCCTCTGTTATTAATTACTCACCCCAGAGACCTTTGTTCATCTTCGGAACACATATTAAAATAATTAAATTTTAAATTTTAAATTTTAAATTAAAATTTACGTGAAATCTACAATGGTCCCGAAAGGTACCAAAAACATCCTCAAAATAAGCCATATACTTTTAATGCTTCAATTGAAATATTATAAAAGCTACGTGTAACAACTCGTTTGAAGACATGACGAAACGAGAACACGATATTTAACAAAAGGACAGATTTATTAATAAACACTTACTGGATACAATCACTGGATAGACAGGACATGCAGACAGGATAATGAGGCTGGAACAATACAATACCGGACCACAAAGGACACAGAGAGAAGGGTATAAGTACACGGGGAGAGGATTAAACTAATGAGACACAGGGATGAACACAGGGTTTTTGCTGTCTGGAAACAGCGGAAGGTTAAAACAGCCCCAGAAGTCAATGAGTAACTTCCCAGTGTCCAGCCGCTGTCCATCTGTAGGACATCTCACTCTCGCTGGTCTCGCGGATGTCCACCAGGATTCCCCTTTTTGGCGGTTGCCGGCTCACACACCTGGTCAGATGGAGAATCAAGCTCCTCCATCTCGGCGCAACTCCGCTCTGTCACTCTAGGTGGCGTGGGCTCGTGCGCCGGGGGTGGCTATCCGTCTGCGGTGGGCTCTGGCAAGCGCTCCCTGCAGATGGATGGTGGTGCTTGGCTGGTCACAGGAGTGGCACTGATGAGGTCGTCCTCCATGCAGACGGTGAAAGGTGATGTATTTCTCTCCAGTGTCCACTCCAAATATGCAGCGGTATTGCCCCGAGGACCATCTTCGGACGATCTTGCTCTGCGAGAGATGATGGACGTGCAGAGCACGTCGCCCGGATAGCTGTTAACATTCGCTAAACTATGGTCCTCAGGGCTGCTCTCCCCCTGCTCCAGCAGGAGGTGAAGAATCTTGGGAAGGTGGATGGGGTCCAATGAAATACGGGGGTGACAAAAGAAAACACTGAGGGGCAAAAAGACTATAAAAAGAAAAACGGGGGAAAACACGCCGCTACTTTTTGGTCCGGTATTCCGTAACAACTAGTTTGAAGACATGACAAAACGGGAACACGATATTTAATAAAAGGACGGATTTTTTAACAAACACTTACTGGATAAAATCACTGGATAGACAGGACATGCAGACAGGACAACGACGCTGGAACAATACAATACCGGACCACAAAGTACACAGACAGAAGGGTATAAGTACACAGGGAGAGAATTAAACTAATGAGACACACTTTTGACATACTTTTGAGTGCATAAAATAAAAATATTGACTATATTCAACAGTTTCTCCTCCTCAGTGTCAGTATAGGGTGCACATTCATGACAGCGCTGTGCTCTTTTGAAAGTAAAAAGTGAGGCTGTCAGTAGGGTTAATGAGCTCTCAGATTTCATCTAAAATGTCGAGAAGGGTCTTGCTGCAGACCGGGTGCAGATGCAAGCTGAGCTGCATGCAGTGCTTTTAATGTGCACACTTAACCCTGCCCCTAACCCTACCCCTCACAGTGACATCACTAGCTCCACTGAGTACAGTGTCCCTTTAAGGACAGTGTTGGTGGCAACACATCACAGGAAATCCAAGTTATGTAATCTGATTACTTTTTCAAGTAATTAGCGTGACACGTTAATTTTAATTACCAATTAAATATCTGAATTAGTTTTTTTTTTTGTTTTGTTTTAATTTTCAAGAAAATATCTGAGTTTGTTTTTGTTTTTTGTTTTTTAAGTAACGCCAGTTACCTTGTTTCACATTTAGTGACTTAAGGCTCACCCATCTCTGTGATGAGAAAAATCAGGAGTAAATTAGCATGACTTTCTGTAGCTCTAGATTAAATGTGAGCATGTATTTACACATCTAACTTGCACACACTCACTCACTCACTCACACACACACACACACACACACAC
>CAIGQW010055033.1:728668-740986 GCA_903798125.1 Danio choprae | reverse complement strand
TGTTTATCCTATAAATGCAGTCGGTTATGGCTTCTGTAAGTAAACGTCAGGCATGCGAGCTGAGCACATGGGTGCTGTCCAGTTCTGAAGTCTTTCACCTTTGCATGTAAGTGGTTTTTGTCGTTGTCTTGTTGTCACTTATATTAAGCTTGTCTATTTTATGAATATTCCTATTCCTTGGCCAAATAGGTAAATAAATAAGTCTAAATAAAATAAAACTCTAATTTTGTTCAGTATGTGCACCATACATGCTTTTACTGAATAACAGTACATTTTTCAGACTATATTGAACATCATGAATATTGATTATTTTCTTAGTTTGAATATTGATTATTTTCGTAGTTTTTCGTGTTTGTTCTATAATTTGCACATTGTCTGTAAATCAACTGCAGAAATGTTCACATCCATTGGCACCGTTTCGGTTTTAGAATTGCGCTTTCACACAAATTTTCCGTTTGGTAAATCTGGCCCTTACATTTGACATGACTGTCATTTACATCTTTTGTTTAGTTACAGCAGTTTATTATATTCACAAAGTATGTATCTTGAACTAGATTATTCACTTACCTCACATGAAATTTTCATGAACATAAAGGGATAGAAAATTACAGTTTTCTCACAATACTCACTCTCAAGTGGCTTTACACCTTAAGGAATTTCTTTCTTCTGTTTAACACAAAACAAGATGTTCTGAAGAATGCCGATTTTTTTTCCCCAGCATTCTTCAGAATATCTTCCTTTGTGTTCAACAGAAGAAAGAAACTCAAACAGGTTTATTCATTTTACAATTTTAATTATGTCAAATTATGCCAGTATTCCCTTAAACAATGTACAATTACCATGCCGAATCCATGCGGGCCTACGTTAATATTGTGTTATTCACTATTGCTGGTTCTTCCAAAAAGAGTTCATCACACATGACAAAAATAAGATAGAAAGACTATAAGGACATTATACGGATCAATTTGCATTAAACTGTACACTATAAGTGAACTGGTTTCAAAAAAAATATTAAAGTTGCACTTGTTTTTTTTGTTTTCTTGATCATGGGCTGTAAATGTGTTGAGGGCAAATCAACGTGTTGGAGCTCTTGAAAGGTTGGACCAAAGGTTCTGTCAAATTCAGAGAAAGGGAAACACAACCTAAAATATTTCCTCCCTTTCTGTCTGTACCTCAGAAAACGTGGAATAATTTCCTGCACAAGACTTTCAGAAGCCACCCCAATGTGTTAATAATTGAGTGGCCAAAATAAGAGCTGCACTCGCAGAATGACTGGAAACGAGAGCGTATGCGGAACGTTGGATTTGAAGTATCTGGACTGAGCATGTGTTCGATGAGAGGATTCACCGGTTTTATCTCCGCCACTGTTATCATCTAAAGGCTGGATGCTTTTCTGGTGGACTGTCAGATTGTACGCTTTGATAAAGTTGGGTTTCGAAGGTAATAAATATTTTCTGGCATTGTTGGAGCAAGTTAGTCTAGGCTCAAATCTAGATTACCAAACTGAGCTCCCGTCATGTGGAGCACAGAGAGGAAACACATGTGTTAAGAGTAAGATTTCGGCTGAGCGGTAAAGTAGTTTGGAGCTGTACTTCATGTTTGTCACGTGTTTAGAATACATTTGGAATTCTGAAATGGGTGTTGTAAATTTAGGACTCTTACCTCATTCATTTTTTTTGTTCTGATTTTGCGCAATAAGGATCCTAATGTCGTTTAAAAAACAACGACAATGTATGTTTCCATAGTATGTGGATGTGTTTGAGTTTTCATAGGATTTCCTGGCAGGACAAACTAAAAAAAAAAAGTTTCATTCAGTTAGTGTTAAACAGTAAACAAGTGCTCTATTATTCCATGCCACTGACACCAGCAAAGAAAATCATGAGGGGTTGAAAAGAGATGAAATAAGTAGACATTGCTGATGAATCACCCAATATGGACATTTGATATGTTGAGGAAACATTGAGGAATTTTAGCAAAGTGTTGAAGCAGATCTGAGGGGAGATGTTGTATTTTATTGTTATTTTTTGTTTCACACAATTTTATGATTACATTTGTTTGGTGTACAAATGCTAACAGATAGACTTTTGTTTGATTTCTGAACACAACGACTTGTGTTTCTGTAAAATACTTTCCTGTTGTATATTTGGCATACAGCACTCGTAATTCTCTTTATATTTTTGTATAAATCCCAAAGGTCTACTTTGATGAGACAACAGATGAGGAAATAATTTAAGGAAAAAATATGTATATCCAAACTGAATAAATAAAAGCCCCAAACCCTACAACATCCGTATGTTTGTCTTCTTTTAATGCTGTTTAACGATCTGCGAGGTAAGAATGAGTCTCTGTTTTCCATGTACATTATCACTTACGCAGCAGTTTCCAAAAAAAGGTTAAATACTTTCCAGCTTAAGATGAAAAACCCGTCCGTGATTCTCCTGTAAAACTGCCAGCCATGAGAGACACGTTGAGTCTGTTTGAAGCGTATATCATTTTAATCCATGCATCCAAACTCGCTTAAGGCTAGATCTCATTTACGATAGTAAAGGATTACATTAAAGCTGCCATAAATTACATTATCATAAGGTACAGTAAGTACATTACAACCAGATAGAACAAGTTTAATAAAGTAAATGGAACATATTATATAGGCGCACAAGCTGAATTAGGGAAATACAACTATTAGTGCACTGTAAAAAAGAATAATTTGCTGCCTTAAATGTTTTTGTTGAATCGAATGAACTTTTCTAGTCATCTGAGCTTACATCAGTCAGACTGACTAAAAATATTAAGTTAAACTTTGTATAACTTAGGCAACATGGTGGCTTAGTGGTTCGCACTGTTACCTCACAGCAAGAAGGTCGCTGGTTCTTGCTGGGTCAGTTGGCATTTCTGTGTTGAGTTTGCATGTTCTTCCCATGTTTGCATGGGTTTCCTCCGGGTGCTCCAGTTTCCCCCACAGTCCAAAGACATGCACTATAGGTGAATTGAATAAACTTAATTGGCCGTAGTGTATGTGTGTGAATGAGTGTGTATGGATGTTTCCCACTACTGGGTTGCAGTTGGAAGGGCATCCACTGTGTAAAACATATACTGGATAAGTTGGCGGTTTATTCCGCTGTGGTGACCCGTGATGAATAAAGGGACTAAGTTCAAGGAAAATGAATGAATAACTTAAACAACTTAAACTTTATTTGAAACCTGCTTAACTTAATAAAACAAGTTAAAGTAACATACAAATATTTGTTGTCTAGAATTTTTTCATTAATATTTTTTACAGTGTGTATAAAATGATTAAATATTACTATTACTGTGTTCATACATGCTTTAATAAAATATATGCATATTTATCGCACCTTACAGCTTTACTTAAAAAGCATTTGGATTTTCCCCCTCTTTTAAGTTGTTCTCTCGCATAATTGCTTTTAAAGATACAATTTTTCACTTTTCTGTGAACATCAGTAAACAAAACCTATAGACTCCTAAAACTGACACCATAAGCACCTAGAACAATTCAAAAGCTGTATTTCCCTTCCAATGCAGTGTAACATTTATTTGTTAATATTAATGATCTATATTGCTTATTTTAGGCAGCACGGTGGCGCAGTGGGTAGCACAATCGCCTCACAGCAAGAAGGTTGCTGGTTCGAGCCCCGGCTGGGTCAGTTGGCATTTCTGTGTGGAGTTTGCATGTTCTCCCCGTGTTGGCGTGGGTTTCCTCCGGGTGCTCCGGTTTCCCCCACAATTCCAAAGACATGCAGTATAGGTGAATTGGGTAAGCTAAAACTGTCCATAGTGTGTGTGTGTGTGTGTGTGTGTGTGTATGGATGTTTCCCAGGGATGGGTTGCAGCTGGAAGGGCATCCGCTGCGTAAAACAAATGCTGGATAAGTTGGCGGTACATTCCGCTGTGGCGACCCCAGATTAATAAAGGGACTAAGCCGAAAAGAAAATGAATGAGGATTGCTTATTTTAAATAAACACACCTGGCTATCACTGTTAGCCCTTTTACACAGCATTAATGAGACGGCACTGATTTAACATGACTGTTACTGAACAATCATTTGATCTTCTTTTCAAACTTTCAGCAGCATAAAAAAATTGTTATATGTTATTTGACCTAAGACATAGATAAAGAGCTACAAAAACATAACTGCAAATAAACTGTAGCTTGTGTCCATTGGAAAGCGAGCAGCGCCCTCTAATGGCCAACACGTGTTCTGAGGCATTCAATCAAACAGTTTTAATGTTTTTGAGTTTTATGTTTTGTTGCTATCCGCTGCGTAAAACATATGCTGGATAAGTTGGCGGTTCATTCCGCTGTGGCGACCCCAGATTAATAAAGGGACTAAGCCGAAATGAAAATGAATGAATGTTCTGTCGAGTTTCTGTTAGGTATCGATTATATTTAGAATGTCTAAACTATTTTTTGACTCAGGCATTTTCATGTTTTCTTTTTATTGATGATTTGAATTGCCTAATGTTTTCAATTTATTTTAAAATGTTACTGAATCAAGCCGATATAAATGCAAAATGGAGGAAATGCAGAACGGCATGTTTCTTTGTCACATATTCAGTTATGAAATGCATTAACTCATAAATGCTTCAATTTAAAACGAAAAATGTTATATTTTTAAAAAATTGCCTTGTAATTACTAGTATTTAGTATTAATATTCGTAATTATTCTTAATTCATAAAAATAGTATGTAATAAATCACATTTCAATTTTATATTGGCTCTCCTTACTGAATTTAGTTATTTTTAACAACCTATATTAACATAATATGAATCAACATATTTCAAATCATATTTGGAATATTTGATGTGATTAAATAATGTAGCCGTTTTCCGTCGTTACGTAATGACGTCGTCACAATGACCCCACAATGCCTTCTTCTACTCGATAATATGTCTGCAAAGCTGGCGACTCGTCTCCCGGACCTGCATGCAGTTGTTAAAGACAGGAAAATAACCATGTTTACCTTGAACTTCGGTCCTATTTGTCATTTCAGTGGTCAGTCTGGGGTTGGTATAAAGTAGCGAAATGGCAAAATATGTTTGAAATGAATAAACACGTCCCCCAATGTTCAAGATACGCTTGTCGTAAAATAGATAATAATATAGATAAACCTTCACACGAGCAAGAGTACTTTTCCTTAATATAAGATTTGCAGAGGTGATATTCATTTTATATGACTTCTCAATAAATAATAGGTTAATATAGGTTAAATAAATTGACATGTAGTACAGATGTTAATTACACAACATTGTTAGGTCTGTTTGTCAAAGATAACAAACAAAGCAAAAATTTCCAATCAACTCTAAGAGTTTTTTTTTTCTTTCTTGAATGATTTTTGAATGATTTTCTTGAGTCAATGATTCAGTGACCCATTCATTAAGTAAGGCACTGTATAGTATAGCGTGTGAAATTATTTTGATGGACAATTTACTCTACCGTGAGGTTGAGGTAAAGTTTGTTTTATATTCACACATTCATTTTTGATTGGTGACTAAATGTGACACTGTTCCTATATTGTTTACCACGCTACTTTAAATATTTGGTCTTAACTGGCATGTAATGTAATTGACTGTGAACAGTGTTGTACTTTGATAGTCATCGGCTGCTAATATGATTTCTCTATTTAGAATTTGCAAAGAATACTTTTCTGAAATTATATTATTAAGGAGAAAGTCAGAATGTGCCAATATAAAACCTACTTTATTCCAATTCCCATGAGGTCATGGGGGACAATTTATGAATGGCAGTGTGAGTTGGTTGACAACATAGAAGATGCAGTAGGTCTGATTTCCATCCAAACTAGTTTTTCTTGTACTATAAACATAAAACACACATTTAACACTCTTCACCAAGTGTTTCCATGGACATGGAAGCATTTGAAAGCTAAATCTCTGTTTTTAAAAGCTTCTGAGCATCACTGTGAGCTCTCTGGGAAGCAATGATCACTCTAGCCAATCACAGTCATGTCTGTTGAGCACATAAACACAATGACAATTTAGCTTACCCAATTCACCTATAGCGCATGTCTTTGGACTGTGGGGGAAACCGGAGCACCCGGAGGAAACCCACGCAAACACGGAAAGAACATGTAAACTCCACAGAAATACCAACTGACCCACCCGAGGCTCGAACCAGCGACCTTCTTGCTGAGTCGACTGCGCTACCCACTGCGCAGTGTTGATGAACTTATTTTCATATAAACGTATAAATCATTTGGAGGCGCTCGTGCATGTCATCAATTAGGCTTATCTAAAATAGATCTAAAATATGTTCTAAAACAAATGTGTAATAATAACTAGCCTACCATTTTTTGTTTTTGACTGCAGCCTAGATTTTAGACTTTTTGGACGGAAGAGAATGACACGATGTACTGCTTTGACACAATTAGCATTTGTACATGGTGTATATGGAGCGATATTGTGATATGTTTTTATCTTATCGCTATATTGAGGGAACCTAAATGGACAGACTCCAAATTTAGGAGTCAAGAATCAGAGTTGACTCCAAAACCAAACACCTTTACATGCAGTCATGCAAATTACATGCAGTCATGTAAATGAACAAAATAACCTAATGTTATTTATCACATTTAATAAAAGAACAAAGTATGAACTGTTAAATTATTTCTGTTGTGATCTGGTTAACTTAACTTTCAAGGGGGGTGGTGGGGGGGGGGGGGTGCCGTAAACAATATAATGGTAGAGGAAACCTGAGAAATCTTTTATGAGTTGTCATTAGAAAAATCTACAAATCATTTGAGAAATCGAAACTGTGATTTTTCTCTCTTGAATTCTGAAATTTTTAACCATAGTTGGTGCTGTATGCTTTAAAAAAAGCTTGCATCCAATTCCTTACACATACATCTTCAACCTAAAATAATTATTAATAAATTTTGGAAGCAAATTCCGAAAGTGTGTTCATAGTGAGCCGTGTTTAAATTTATCTCCTGAAATAAAGTCCAACTAACACGACTCAGCTGAATGCACAAGCACTTAAATTAAGCTCAGATTTAAAGGTGTTCTCATGCAGAAACTCCAAACACACAGGAAATCCCCATAGCGTATCCCCAAGATTTAACTGCTTTCTTTAATTCAACATAACTTAAACACGACTACAGAATCATCTCACAGAAGGTTTTATTTCAAACACTTGACTGAAGTTATGAAGAGAGTTTGCCATAAAAACGTGCTATTAAATATGCTTTTTCATGTTTCCATATGTTGCAGCATTTGCTACACAGAGCTGAAATTTACTGAGAAGCTACACAAACAGCTGTCATTATCACAGAACAATTATCTTGGCTTTATTCGGCTGCAATTTTCAATGTGTTGCATTGCTTGTCCGTTAATTATGACTTTAGTAAATGCTGCTCCATCTGAATGAATGTGCTGACAAAATATCACTTTTAATTAATTGCCCAACCCTACTTTGTTAATGTGTTATCCTGTTATATTACTGTATGTCATTGTTTTCTCATTATGTAAATCCTGTGAATGTAAAATCCTAATGAAAAACAGACCAATTGGAACAAGACCTGATTATACAGCCCTAGGCAGCATTTGATTGGCCACGTTTCCTAGTGTGATTCAAAACAATAATTGTTTTCTATATTTTTTTCTAAGTATAACACAGCTTATATTTATTATGTATGTGGGACTCTTATTTTGAAAATGAGAATTCTAGAGCTCTCGTGTAAATGCACTGATAGTACTGATAGTATATTTTGTGAAATGATTGCCATTTGAAAAAGCATCTACTTAGTATTTTCAAATCCAAATATTTTTTTTGACAGCTAAAGTATTATGATTTTGCATGTGTGTATTTCAGAGTACATCACACTGTGTGAACATCAGCAAGGAGCATCAGAGTGGAGCTCATTAATATTCAAGACCCTTCCAAATAAGGTAAAATCAGACCTTTCATCCTAGGGCCAAACTCTAGGGTTGTACATGACAATTTGTTTCATTTACCTAAAACATAAACCTTCAAAAGTAGATATCAGAAAGCACTGATATATTGTTTACATTTTGTTTGGTCTCTATGGCACTTTTAATGCAGTAATTAGATTTTCCATTTACACTAATATTTTTGCATTCAGAGCTCACATTAGTGAACTATTCAAGTGCAAGACGTGATAGTGGATCTCAATTTGGGCACTTGTGCACCGTTTTCTGTGCCACACAGAGAGATATCTCTAATAATAATGCACAAACACTAAATTGATCCACAAAATTGTCCAAATGTTAATGGATATATAATTTATATATACATTTTATATTTTTCTGTCTTGTTTAATTTGAAACTTTAATTTGAAACTAAATTTTAAAGTAAGTGGCCCTTGGTGAAATGTGGACCCCAGTGTCTGTTTTTAAATGAAGTCTTATGATACTTGATTTTTTTTTTTTTTTTTTTTTAAGCTAGAAACAAGGGGAGAAAGAAAAAACATTACATGCATGTAAATTTATTTGTAATGAAATTAGACGCTACCACTGCACAGCAATCATGATGCACACAAATAGTCTATATTAGCTAGCTTATTCAAATATTTATTTAATTTAGTTTCAAATATTATAAATAATTAGATAATTAAAATCATAATGGTTGAAATTATGCTGCATAAAACACACCTGCAGAAAACAGTTAAGAGTCTGAATAAAATGCAAGTTCATTCTCTGCCAGTAGGTGACTAGAAGGTCTTTTTTACTTTGAGATGTCTTTTGACCTAACTTGCTTATCACATTTTAAGATCATTTGGTACCATATTGATGTATATAAAAAAAATAAAGAAAATACATTCCATTCTTTAATATCAGCAACATGAAGTGGGTTTTTCCCAAACTAGAGTTCAGTGTTGGGGAAAGTTACTTTTGAAAGTAATGCATTACAATATTGAGTTACTCCACAAAAATGTACTAATTGCGTTACTTAGTTATTTTTTTTGGGAAGTAATGCATTACGTTACTTTTGAGTTACTTATTCTTACCTGGCTGTGGCTTGATCTCTTTCAGAATTTTTTAATAGAGCTCTGCAGTTAACAAAGCACTGTAGAACCTTCATTTACCTGAAGGTTATACAACATGGAAGATGCAGTAAAAAAAAACACAAAAAATAATGTAATGTAATGTAGCATAATGTTATCTTCTGCGAACTTTCTGGCCACAGAGCTATACATGCTGTATATACAGATTAATGAAAGTTTGAAGCAAAGTGTTTGCTACCTTTGTACTTTTTGTCTTATTAGTGAAGTCAAATCACATTTTTCCTTTTCTTTGATGTGCTCAAAATTAGGCTTGGACTGGTATAAGATTCTGACGGTATGATAAACTTGGATAAAAGTATCACGGTTTCATGGTATTGTGATTACTGCTTTAAAATATATTCTTTTCAAATCTCTGGGTAAAAAACCCTGTCCCCTTTGAACACAATATGTTTTATTTTGAGAAACATTTAAAATATTTTGTTCTAAATAATTCAAATGAATCCTTGACTTCTGCTGTCTTCATTAGTCTTCAAAGTCTTCACAGATTTCTTTACAATTTAAAACGGCATCTTTGGATATCTTTTCTGCTGGAGATACTGTTGTCCTGAAATGAAAAAAAAAAAAGGAAATAAAAAATCTTACATATATCTTAGGAACGGTAAAGCAGAACATTTTGCCGTTTTTCCAAACCGCGGTATAGCTTGAAAATGGTTATCAATGCCTATTCAAAATAATGAACAAATTCTCTCATTAAGTGTGTGACTATGCTATTTTTAATTCAGTAATATTTTTTTAAAAAGCGAATTAAATAAAAAAGTAACTAGCATTACATTTTTTTTTAAAGTAACTCAAATATTATGACTTAATTTTTGAAAGTAATGCGTTACTTTACTCGTTACTTAGAAAAGTAATATTATTACGTAACTCACATTACTTGTAATGCATTACCCACAACAATTAGAATTGTTAGAATTGAAAATTAATTTAGTCATCATAACACAAAAATAAAAACAGGAAAATGTCACAATTGAACACTGAAAAATATCTAATATTTAACTTTATTTACTCAATCATCATGTGCTGATCACCTGTGAACATGTACATTTTTGACATCACTTTTTTTTTCCTGAAAAGCACCCTTTACGCATCCATTTCAAATTGCTGGTAAATTATGTGACCTCATTTACCAGAAATGATCTCTAAATGGCTGTGCTTGTAAAATGAAGGGAGTCGATGTTTGTTTTAAAATTTTGCATTCGTGCAGCTGCTTTTTGCTGCAAAATGCTGAACTATAGGAGAAAAATGCTGTCGCAGAGGCGCTACCATGTCGAGAGATGCGTTGAGTATGTGCTGTAGCTTGTGCTGTCTTTCAAATGAAAGACTATATGTTGTACCAAAATCTTGACTACCGGTTAGCAAATCACACTATGCATACTGTACATAAGCATCACACAGCTGAACACAGCACTTGCAGTTAAACTCACAGCGGTTTATCTAAAGCTCTGCACTTGCATGTGCTCATACTGCCAATTATCCTTCTGCATTCACACAGCAGAATTCATTTTCATTGTGAATGCTGTTTGTTTAGCAAATGACTTTACCAGTTAATGGTTGGCTTTTTTAAAAATCTTTAGTAGGCAGTGCTTTCTCTGCCATCTTGTGTCTTCCACTATCTTCTGCTCTAGAGTAATGTGATTGCACTGTTTTTGAATATGTGAAATCTTGGATCATTATCATTTAAAATTAAGTTCTGCATAGCAGTGCTGTGTGAAGTACTCAAGTACTCATTGAAGTCAGAAAGTACTCATTTTAGAGATCACTTCATTCTATTTTTTTATTTTTTTTGCTACTAACAAACCAATTAAATTGCGCTAATGTCCAGTTTAATTTAAATGTTCATTCTGACAATGAGATTCGTTTTCACATTTTATGAAATTGGCCTTCGAGAAATTAGTGCTGCTCCAAAGGCATCTTGGCAAGTCCAAATACAAAGTCTGCTGTCCTGTTTCAGGAGGTGCCTTCTACTGATCGAAATGTGTCCTTAGCTGCTTTCATTTTTCCACAATCCTTCCTGTGCGTTCCATTACAGAAAAAAAAAAAATATTGTGTGTCAAAGTGCTGCTTGGGTGTCAATTTGTGTATAAATCTCACCAAATGATAGCACCCCTTTTAAAAATAAGTATTTTATCGATTTTAATGTGAATAAATTCAATATATTTTGGTGCATTTAAGCAAAACAGTTTTTGTCACCTACATCTTTAAGAATTGAAAAATAATACATTTAGTTATTGTAAATAAACAGTTATTGATAAAAATATATATTTTAAAATTACAAAATGATAAATATACTGATATTTGTAACTTTTTCTCAATTTTACCAGTTTATTACACAACATATTAATTTGAGTTTACTAGTTTTTGCATCTTAAGTTTTTTGTTTTTTTTTATTTTGGCTTTGGTACTGACTAATCTAATGTATGCACATTTATTATTGTAAAGCATCCTATAGAATGCTGAGCACTGTATGGTTTTGACCACTTTCTCTTAGTATTTCCTTGTAATTTTCCGAGGTTCCTTTATGGACAAACGCTGCCTCCTTATGAACAAAAGGTTGCCTCACTGCCTGATAGGGCAGCGAGGCAACCTGTCAGCTGCCCACATTTTCTGACTCAGCCTATTTCAGTCAATCAGTGGCAGAAAATGGAGGAAGAATTTGATTAAGCTGCAAACGCAGTCCAAAATCAGTCACAGGATCAAGAGCACCCTTTTTTTTCTTACCTTTTAGTGCTATTAGTAAGGATTCATAAAAAATTTAATGTAAACTTTGTATCTCACTCAGTAAGGAAGTATCAGCTTTTCTTTGCTTTTCAGCCCCAAAAGAGCTTGTACAGGGTACAAGGTTTGACTTTTACTAGGTGTGTGACAAGATCTTGTATGACGAGATCTTGCAAGATTAAATCGCGACAAGATTTCTCATTGAGGTGAAAAGTTGTCTCGTGAGTTATGATGTTAAGAGGGAGCGTGAGGGTGAAATTAGCATTGAATATTGGAGGCAGGATTGGATTTGAACTGCAAAGCAAGTGCTTTGCACACACCTGGCAACCCAGGCTGGCCTCGGAGTTGCGTGTGTCACTCGGTTGGGCGGGCGGGTGTGACGTAACCACTTATTTTCACCGTTTAGCGGCTGCCGCGTCCAACAGAGGCTACAGCTGCAGCCACACACATTATGGTTCATATCCATGCAATGGAATAGCACTTCAGATATACTAAAAGTCATAATCGTCATAAACACAAACGTAATTAAGACATGTGGAGTATT
>CAIGQW010055033.1:699752-711860 GCA_903798125.1 Danio choprae | reverse complement strand
TGTGTGTGTGTGTGTGTGTTTGATAGTCTGATAAAATAAACTTTTTATATTTTTAAAATGTCATTTTTTATTCCTGTAATTGTAAAGCCAAATTTTCAGCAGCATTACTCCAGTCTTCAGTATAACGTCATCATTCAGAAACCTTTCTAATATGCTCATTTACTGCGCAAACATTTGTTGTATTTGATATAAAACAATGTTGAAGTCTTTTACTGTCTCTTTTAATCAATTCACTGCATCCTTAATTGGTACAATTTAATTCATTTAAAAAATATATATATACTTTTTCTTTTTAAATTTACTATCAAATTTAGCATAATCTGAAACAAAAGCCCAAATTTATTCAGTTAATTTAATTGGCACGTGCTGCTAATATGCAAGTGTGTGTACCTGTAGACGAGGGCCTGTCCTCCCACACTCTGTTGGTTAGTGGTGTGTGACGGTTACAGTCTCCCTCTGAATGGACAGAGGACACAGATGAAGGTCTCTCGCCTCCAGACAGGCCAGGACCAGGAGACTTAGTCTTGCGACCGTTGGAGCGTCCTCCTTTGGATTTGCCTGAATCCAAACAACGGACACAAATCAGACTTATTCATACAAACAAATATTAAGCTATCTGGGCACAGATCCAAATCAGTCAACTCATGAATCAGAAGTCAAAATGGGTCATTGAGATCCTATGCAATGCAAGGGGTCATTCAGACTACTCGAATGCAAGAATGTCCGTGTGTCCAGTGAAACATAGTTTGGTATACTGTATTAAAAAAATAGCTTGAATGAAATCCTTTTCATCAACTAAAACTATACAAGACAACAACTGCATTAAATATATTTTCATTCTATAAAAATGACTAAAATACGTTCCAAAAAAGGTGTCAAATGCAATGAAGGTAGATGAATTGTGCAGGGTTGCTCTGGCCCACCTGGCAGGGAGTAAGGGTCTTCTAACCGCCCGTCTGCTGAAGCTGGCGGCACGACTGCAGCTGCCACTCCAACAGCCATGGAGTTGACAGAGTTGGACGGTGAGCGATCGTCCATCTGTTCGTCATAGTTGCCCATGAGGGCCTTCCTGATGATGGCCTCCAGGCCGATAGTATTACCACTGGCCTCTGGTGGCGGGTGGCTGCGCACACTCACGGGTCCTGAAAGAAATGCCATAATGCTTGTGTTAATGAAACAGAAGCCTTTCTTGAGACACTGCTGTTGTACAGGAAAATCAAATCACACAATAGTCTGAAGTGCTCACCTGCATTTGTAGAGACAGGCATGTTGAAGATTTCTGTCCCAGGTTGGCCCTGGTCTAAAAATGAGATAGAACAGACAGGACCGTTTACTCAACAAAATTATGCATATCAATAGCAGGCCTTTTCTCTGCAAAATTGAATTAATAAATGGAATCCATGAACTCACTGAATTCAGCCTCTGCGCTGATCTTTTTAATCATTTCCTTCTTGCTCTTGACAATGGCGGAGTTGCTCTCAGTCAGTTTACTGAAGAAGGCTGGTGGCTGAGAGCTACTGGCCGGAGAACGAGACCCCATACTGACACACAAAGACAGAACCAGTCAGGAAATCTGGACATTTCTTCAGTATGTAAATAGTTTGATTTGACAACTTGATTCATGAATTTGTCATTTTTAGGTTTTAATAAAAAAAGAGAATGGATTGTAAAGCAAAGCCAAAATATTAATATCCCATCCACACTTCTGCAGATGATCACTTTAGGGCGAAACACCTTAAAACAGAAAAGCTTCTTCTGTGCTAAAATGAATACATGGAAAAAACGTTTGCAACTAATCCTTAAATATATCCTTATCATCATTATCAGTGTCATAACTCTCATCTAATAATCAAATACACCAAACCTTTCCTTGTTAAGATACTTGAGTTTCTTGTATGCCGAGTATAACATTGTTTTTGTTTACAGATATTTAATAGCTTATTATTTGTAGAAAAATGTTGCCATTTGATTACGCGTCTAACACTCCTACTTTTAGTTTATTTTCAAAATATTTCTTAAGTTATGTGACATTCTGCATTATACCACCGATCCCCTTTTATTACACTTTCTACAGCAGTGACAGGCATGGAATTGACATGTTCTCATATCACTGGGTAATGACATATTAATCAGAGCTACTTGTTAATGGCTGAGTGCATGTCACTGATGGCATGCATATAGCAGGCTTTTTATAATCCAGTGACAGAACACGCATGAGGGTTGTTTACGCAACTAAACTTCATGTCCATTTATATCTTATTGCATTTAGGTGAAACCAAAGAGTGTTATATCTAACGCTTTTATTATCGTAACTGATAAAGGATTTTCCGTCAATAAATACTGCTACTCCTTTTATTGCCCAGCCATAAATTTAACTTATCAATTAAATTCCCTCCATCTTAGGTCAGTTAGTATAGTTTACTGCAAATTTACTGTCAAAGCTTAAAGCCTCACTTTCCTCACCAAGCTAGCTAGTCAAACACCTGAATAATGTGTGATAAGAACATGATAAAGTGGCAAAACATTTTTGGCAAAAGTTTTTAATTGGAATCACACTTTTGTTTTAACTTTGGAGAGAGGGGCTTATGATTAATGGTGCTTTAAGCCAAGTATTTTAGCATTTCTGGTTTCAGTTTTCAGGACTTGGGCAGCTCGCCTTGTTTAAGTGCACTGGCAACCTCTGAATTGTAGTTTTCAACAGTTCATGGTTGATCTCTCCAAAACCAATGGTTGGTGTGTGCTACATACCCCTGCTCAGCTTGTTCATTGGGGTAGCTGGCTCCTGGCGTCTCAGGCTCTGAAATTGCCCCTGGTGGTGAAACTGGTTCAATGCCATCAGCAGCCAGACTCACTGGAGAGGCCTTATTCTGAGGAGGAGACCTGTCTCTGCCCCTCTCTGCAGATGTGCCCTCTGGGGTGTAGCGGGCATTGGGCTCTGTGGGGGTTTGGGCTTGAGGGGTGCTGGGTGGACGGGTAAGATCCAGCACAGGGGAACTGTGATACCCAAACACAGGCGGGAGAGATGGTTGACCTCCTATCTGGCTTTGCTGCGACTGGCGTGTGTAATCTTTAGTGATCACCTCCTGTAAAGAGGAAAGGTTGATTTGATTATGTGCATGCAGAAGACAAGTACACGTTTACACTGGGAACTTTAGCTCTGCAGCTTGTGCATTACTGCTTAAAAACTATAAAACAGATGGTTAGGACAGGTCAGAAATTAGCCTTCCGTTTACATTTTATGAAGGAAATAAAATAAAGTGCTGACTCATTTTGACAATTTAAAATAGAGTAGTTAATTTTTGGGGAATTTTTGTCATGCACTTTGGTCTTTGAAGGTTTGCAAACCTTTTATATTCACAAAGACCTACATTACAAATGACATCAAAAGTATTTTTTTAGGTGTAAAAGAGCACTAAAATGTTTCTTTAACCTTAATGCTTTGACTGAAGTTGTTTATATGATAAAACCTCCCTCATATATCTTTATTATCATCAATGTGCATTTTTTACTTTACTCAATGCCTCAGAATGGCTACTATATAC
Source organism: Danio choprae (assembly GCA_903798125.1). Classification (NCBI taxonomy): domain Eukaryota; kingdom Metazoa; phylum Chordata; class Actinopteri; order Cypriniformes; family Danionidae; genus Danio; species Danio choprae. Next base: position 708,318 of record CAIGQW010055033.1, on the reverse strand, counting down.
TGTATATGGCCCTCGGATATGTGATTAGCTATAATACTCAATGCTGTGCTGCAATAAAAACATGCAATGTGCAAAACAGTCTTGTAATGGAATCATATATATATTTTCTGCATGATCAGTCTGACTGGTGACCAGCCAGTCAAAAAATCTGTACCAGCAGGTCACTCTGATCACTTTCTTATTTACATGCGATCTGATCTATACAGATCATCTCTGTATTTCATACCTGGGACAGCCAAAAGTGTTGTAATTCATTTAAGATATGCTCTAGGGCTTTTTTATTTACCATAATACACATAAAACACAAATTCTGTAAAAAAAAAAAAAAAAAATAAAATAAAATTGGTTAAGGCTTCCCTCGTTGTCTCTTAACTGATGAGTAGGGCCAGACAGAATCTGCAGATATTTTTTGCTATTTCTGCAAAGAATTTTGTAAAAATAAATAAATAAAAATCTGCGAATTTGTGCGGAATGATTTAGGGAGTATCATAACTAAAAACTTCATATATGAAATAAAAAAATAAAACCTTTTAAACTTTTATTTAATGTTTACAATGCAAATCCAATGAGATCTACTTAAAGCAAGCCTCTTATATAATAGATCTACTAAAAGACAGAAAATATTACTTTACAAACTGTATAGTAAATAAATCATATGAACATTGTCATATTTGTCAATAATATTACTGCAATTAAGAAAAAAACTGAATAAATCTATATTTACACACATTTACACAAGTAAATAGACCAATAGACAAAGTCTGTGGATTCTGTGTGGGCCTACTGATGAGATATCTTGTCAATAGTGGGGAAAGAGTTCATTTTGTCAGTTGAAAAATATTTTGTTTAATCATAAGGGGCAACTGTGGTCTCCTTTAATTGAATTTGTGGGATACTTTGCCCCAAGCCTCAATTCATTTGTAACCCTGGTTCTGCCATTACAGTTTAATGCAATAAGTCACAAATATTAAAAAATGTTACAATCTGACACTTACACTGATGTGCTGAGCGAGGGTCACCACTCTCTGAGAGCCTTTGACACCAGATGACGACTGCTGACCTGGAGAAAGTCTATCTTCAGACCCGTACAGCTGTTCAAATGCCTTCTGTTGAGCTGCAGACACAGCTAGAGAAAAAGACAGGAAAGTACAGTTGAGTAGAGTGGCAGAAGCCTCTGGGTTCCTCTGAGGGTGAGAGCAGAGACGGGTGTGTAAGCGGTGCGATCACATACAGGCTCTGAGTTTATATTCAATGACTTGCTCACGTGTGTTCAGAGATCAAGCCAACATTATGAAGCATCCGACTGTAGCAGAGTGTAAGCACTGTGCCAATTCAGCAGAAATGCTTTGAACAAAAACACAACAATAAAATAGAAGCAAAATGAGTGTTTAAAATGAGCTGTGAATGTATGAGAGGCGGATACATTTGCTTGATTACCATGGGCAAGAGCCAAAGACATTTTTCTTTTTCTACAGCTAGCCGTTTCCCATTGTATACACTCTATGGAGGCTTATTTTTCCATCAAAATCATTTAAAGACCTATAAAAGCAAAGTGACCTGACCGGAAATGAAGCAAAGGCACAGATTCTTACAGTATTATTCTGTTTCTGATCTCCCTTAATTATTGTTTTGATAGTTTTGAGAAAAAGGCCCTTTGTAAATGCTAGACAAAAACTAAATTTAACTTGAGAAGTCTTGAATTTAATGTAGTGGACTGGAAAAATCCTAATGGTTTAAGAACACCCAAGAACAACATCGGTTAAACGCAAGGATGTGAATCATCAGGAATTAATGATCCAAGTTCCGTGTAAATATTCCAGACACTTGGTGATTCTTTTAGTATTTTTTGGAAGCCACAGAGAATGTGATGAACTTTATTTCAGAACTCTTTGATGTCTAGAATCTTCAATAGAACATAATTTACTTGAAATGTAAATATTTTGTAACATAAATGTCTTTTCTGTCCCATTTGATAAATGTAATGCATCATAGCGGAATACAAATATAAAAAAATAATTATTAAATCTCACTGATCCAAAACTTTTGAACAGCAATAGCATTAAACTGACTATTTCACTTCTTGTGGGATTTGAGTCTATTGAATGATTCATTAAAAAGGGACATGAGAACCGTTCATTTTGTAGTTAGCAACTGGCAAGAACTTGTACTGAAAGACTGCACTGTCTTACTATGGCTCTTATCACATTTTCTTATAACAAATGACTAGTTCACAGTACATGACTTTAAATATCGACAGATCACTGTTCAGATTAAATGACTTGATTTTGTGTCTTTAAATTCCTGTGGTGTTCATACTCCGCGACACTACAGTACGTGAATGATCCACAAGAGGGGGGTCACACACTAAAGGATATGACAACTCTGTCACACAATAACTCTGTCCAACCCTCAAACCACAGCCAATAAAATCTTGAGGGCAGAGCTGTCAGAAAGAGCTGAACACTATTGGCTGCTGACATCTGACATCACTGACACAGCATTTGAAAGCATCATCAATTCACTGGTCTGCCACATGGGGTTGAGTCAGCTAACTTGTCTGGAATATTTAGCACGCTAGATATTGGGTTTTCATCTGCAACGAGTCAGCCTCTCTGATGCATCATTCCATAGTTCACATATAAAGACTGCAGATTTCCCCCGATCACAGCCCGAACTGTTGGAGAGCATGTTAACTTGCAAATCAGAGTCAAATAAGGCTTAAAATCCTGTAGTGTGAACTAGGCATATGATGTACTGTAGTACTATGGTACTGCAGATGTTCATCACCCATTGGAAACAAACACTTTGAAAATAATTAAGCTCTAGCTCTTTCCCTAGATGTAGTATAATGCTAGTAGTATAATGGTCTGCTTTATGCAGCTATCAAACTGTCAAAGTGCCAGTGTGCCCTGCCTCCGAAAAAGGAAATGAAACAGGAAGCAAACATGAAGAACTATGAAACGTTCCCCAAATGGAAAAAAAAGAATAAACGGAGGAACACAAGAGGCAAGCCGATAAGGATGTTATGAAACAATGAACAACCACATCACTGTTGAATGAATGAGCTCTTAAAGTTCACCTCAGGATCTCTCTCTGGTCTAGATAAAGCTGGACTCCAGGCGAATCTTTCTGGACCGTTAGGGCGTGATTTATCAGTCGACTACGATATACGCCTGTGGCCGTTACAAAGCAGAAGCTCAAAATGTTTAATGAGCTTCACTATTTTAAATTGTGGAAGCTTGGACTGAAACATGCAGAATCTCCCCTCAAAATTCAGATTTGACAAAAGGTTCAATGAGATGACGCAAAAAGGGGAGAAAAACCTTTGGTGGTCTTTAAGCAATGCTTCAGATGCCAAAAAAAAGAATATAAAAAGCAAAGTGTAAAGGCAAAAAAATGAACCAAACTGAACAAATTATGGAAACTGGGTTGATTCTCATCAATGCCAACCACCACAAGCGTGCACTAGGCCACAGACGTAAGGGGCAGGGGTGCAGGATGGGCAGAGGAATGATGGTGGGAGGGAGAGGGTTTTGGTGGACTGGTAGAGAACAGGAAGAATGGGGAGGGGAGGGGGGTGGATGTGGCGTTAACGGCCCAAAGGTCCCAGAGCATCTTACCATCACAGGTGCCGTTGGTCGCGAGCGCACCAGTCTCTGGCATCGCCGCATCACAAGAAATTTGATGCATGATTATCGCGTTTATGAAGTTGGCCGCTGTCATGGTGGTCTTACCGAGTGCTCGAAGTTCGTGTTCCTGTATGGACATCACTTTGTTTTGAGTCTTTTCCCTACTTGACGCGCTGCTGCCGCTGTCCCCGCCACGGGATGGGATGGAACTGCCGCCGCCGCCGCTGCTTTCGGGGGCCAACAAGGGGTGCCCTCGACTCGTGGGCAGGTGGGCAACAGGGGCCTGGCTGTATGGAGAGGGGTATGTCCCCCCGGCACCAGGGCTGGCGAGCTTGGGGTCAGATTTAGAAGAGGATGAAAGGTCTTGATGTTTTGGCAGACCTCCTCGCCCATGGCTTTTGCCCCCATCTCTGCTCAAGTCTTTAGCACTTGGGTCCGTTCCAGATGAGTAACCCTCACTGGGTAAACCAGGCCTCTGGAGGTGCCCACCGAAGCCCTGGTAACGAGCAGAGCCTGGTGGTCTGAAAAAAAAGAAAGCATAAAAAAATTAGAGTGAGCTTCAACATGTTGATCTGACTAAATGGGGCTTTAGACAGCAGTTTGAGTGGGGAAGACTCACCGCAGCACAGAAGGACTGTTGTGCTCAGAGTTTGACAGGTTCTTGGAGCTGGTGTTGTGCAGGACACTTGGCCTCTGCTGCAGGCTGTCCTGGGGCCGGGGGGAGAGCGGGGACTGGTGACTGTATGGATGAGAAGGGGGACGAGAACTGCCGCCACTCATCTGTTCTGGTGCTCCTGCTCAGAAACAAAGTTCAGATTTTTAGCAATACATATTGTTTTTAGCAGTACAATACATGTAAAATTAGCTTTAGTGTACTTCAGTTAATATTTCATAATTAACTGATTGAGTAATAAGTGCTTTCAGTTCACTTTCAACTATAAAACAATGTCAACTAAAGCTATTAAAAACCACTTCAGTTACTGAAATATGTAAAATATATAAAAAATTATATTAAAAGAAAAACGTATGTTCCAAAACTGAAATAAATGAATTAACAGATGTTTTAAAAACTGATTGTGCACATTCAAAATAAAGAGGTGCTGAAGGTTCTCACCTGGTCTCCAAATAGGTGCGTGCTCCACGTTACCATGGCCAAGGGACTTGTCCCTTTCTCTGTCCCTGTCTCGATCTTTCTCACGCTCCCGGTCTCGATCTCGCTCCCTGTCCCTCTCTCGCTCTCTTTCTCGCTCTCTCTGCTCTCGTTCTCTCTCTCTCTCCCGTTCTCTTTCTCTTTCTGCAGATGACGAACCACCTTGGATCTTGCTCATGTGAGAGGCTCCTACTGTTAAGAAGTTAAATAATAATTAAGGTAAGGGAACAGAACTTCTATCAAAACATACGTTTAAAATTAGCATGCTACTCTGTACCTGGTGAGATGGGAGAGGTGTTGTAGGCTCCACTAGGAAAAGCTGGAGAAGTTCCTGGGATATACGTGATCCGATCCATGGGAGACGCAGATGTTCCTGCAAGAAAACATATGAATGTGCCTTTAAAAATTAAGTAACATGCATTTAATTTAAATAATGTTATATAAATCTTGTTTATTTATAAGTGTCTATTTCTGTATTTAACTTCTGCTTGGTGACAAATCTGACTGACAAAACAAATAAGAGGTGAATAATATCTTAAAATTAAGATTTGGGACATGTAAATGACAAAAGCTATGGCCCTTTTCAGGAAGCCTCACCTCTAGGCGTAGGTGAATACGCTAAGTTTAGGGACTGCTCTCGAGGCGTGAGGCCTCTGAGCAGGTCAGGTCTCTGGGCAGCCATTGCAGCAGCAGCAGGCCACTGGTGCATCTGCTGAGAGGTAATGTAGTCATTGAAAAGTGTTTGTCTGTTTTCCAGGGCTGCTGTTTCAGGGAAACAGCCTCTGATCAGGTATGGTGGATAGGGGTGAGGGTAGCCAGGGGCAGGAGCCAGGTGTCGAGGCAAGTAATACGCTGTGGGGAAAGCAAAAGACAAACTGAGATGATGCAAAACATAATACATGTTAAATTTAATATATCCAGCTATAATTATTGATCATGGAAATTTGTACACTGACATGTCCTGTTAATCTGCAAATATGTACAATACCTGAGTCAATTGGGATGCCCCTGGGCAGAGCTGCAGCATCAAATGTTAGAGGTATCTGCCCACGGTACATGTCCGTTCCCAACCCATGCAGGATCCTCTCATAGGCTAAATTTGCAGTGTGCTCACCCACTGCCAATGGAGACTTAGTGGAGCCCATCTCTCTCGGAGTGGGGGTGCCCTTTCTCTCCTGCTGTTGGGCTTTACTAGAACCTAAATATACACAGAGAAACAATGTAAACAATGTTCAAACCGCACAGAACTGACATTAGCTACTGAATTGTCTTTGACTGGAAGATCACAATACCTTCATGAGCACGCTGTGAGCTTTCTCTGCCAGAGAGTGGAGAGGCTCTGTGTGAGGGCGGAGGGTAGCTGGATCTTTTATGATCTTCATACCCCACTGGACTGTGGTGAGGTCTGCTGCTCTGCTCTCCACTCAGCGCCAATGGAGAGACACGGGACAGAGAGCTGGGGGCACTGACTACAGCGCTGGGTCGAGATTTGCCCCCTGCTTCCTCATAACGAGCCCTGTCAGAACCCCTGGGATCTAGATGAGAGGGCAGTCCGGAATAGGGCCGTGGAGAGCTGGCAATGATGGAGCGCACATCATGCCGCTTGGATGAGCTGGAGGGCTCTTGTTTTAGAGGTGTACCCTGTAGACAGCACATTCAATGAGTATTCAGGTCTTAATATTGTAAACAAATAAAACTAAAAACGTCAGTATTTAAATCCTTGTATTACTTTCATTAGTAGCAAGGTTTGTTTAATTTTTGCCAATGTTCAATTCCAAGATACCAATTCAAAATTATTATTTTATCCGTCCAACCATAATATTAAAGTGCAATAAATGTGAAGCATTTTCCTGTAATTTCCTGTGAACTTCATTCACAAAGTTAAAATCACCTGGGTGATTGAACCCTCTTTGGGCTTGCCAATTACAACCCCCTCAGGTGGGATCAGATGGATGGACCGTCCTCCCTCTTTGACTGTTGGTACCATACTCTCATGTGAGCGTGATTTAAGAGCATCAGTGGGATGACCAGATCCACGGGGTGATGGGGAACCCTCTCTTTTCATCTGCTTAACCTCCCGACGCTGACAATCATCCCGTGGGATTCCTAAGAAAAATGATCAAGAAAGGAAATGTAAGCTTGTGGAAGCTAAAAGTGATCAGTCATGGTTGTGTTTGAAAGATCATCCTGACCTTGGGATATGGATCCACGAATGAGTTGTGGATGAGGACTATCTCGATCAGGAGGCATTGCTCGAACGATCAGGCCTACAGCAGAGAGAAATGGCAGGTGAAGGATAAACCGTGAAACTACATGTCTGCCACTCCTAAAAGGGATGTTATATGCTTACCTTCAGATAGGGGGTCTCTGATGGGTGGCACACGAGATGAAATGCCAACGTCCATCATATCATAGGACCTCTTCATGCCAGCCCCCACATCGCCACAACCCTCTTCCTTAGAATTTGGACGCCCTGTGTGTTCAAACATAAACAGAATATTAAGTTCTGCTTTTTTAGACATCTGCCTTAGGTTATACGCACTTACACTTACGTTCAAAGGAAAGGATGTGTCCACTGATGCCCTCATAGACTACATGCCCCTTAGAAGGAGTCTCTTCTCTGCTTCTCTCTCTGCTGGGACTGTCCTCATTGATGAGACGGGTTATTGTGCCCTTATATAAGACATCTGCAGGAGTGCCCTGAAAAGCATGACAGAGAAAGCTTCATTTCTGCAAACTGTGATAAATTGTTAACTGAGAATTAACTGAGGGGGGCTTTTGATCTAACTTTAGCGATCTCATGTGATTTATAGATATTCGGTAGGTAGCGATTATTGCCCAGCTCTCACAAAAGGCATCCAAGATTTCTTTAAGACAAGAATAATAATAAACATGAATATAGTCTATATAATTCTAGTCTATAATAAACATGTTAAACTGTGCTACTAAAAGAGGTTGACAGCTTTTTGCTCCAAGAAATCATAACAGGATTAATTAAAAACCATGTTTAATTGGCAGACCAGATAATAACTCTGATCTACACAGAACACATCAAACAGCAGCCTATGACAGTATCCTCTCTACCTGTATCAGGTGAACTGTTACTACCAATGGCTCCTTATCTTTCATTATCTCTTCCAAATGTCATCCAGTCAAGAACACGGCTTATCTCTGTGTCTTGACCTCAGTCTGCTTAAGTGCTCGCCCAAACTTATTCGGATTTGCTTGAGCATGTAATGTGTCATAGTAGGTCAGTTGACACTTTGGAGTGTGTGTTTGAGTACCGTCAGGCAGTGATGAGACATAAACAATAATAAAAGAAGAAAGGAGGACAGAACGCTGTGCACCTGTTGTTATGGCAACTGACAGCCTGTTATGTCATAAAGTGACGCAGTATTTGCTGAAGAGCCATTTATCTGAGATGACAGCTCATTGTAATGTGTGGACTCCATAATAAGAACATCATAACAGAAAAACCCACTAACAAAATATGAAGAAAAAAAAGAAGTTCACTGCGCATTTTACACAGTAAACAAAAGATGGAGAGCTTGTGAATGCCTTTTGTTTTATACACAAGAGTCGAAGCACCTGCTCTCCACAATATATGTTAAGTAAGGGATAATCTTCAACTAGGCGGTTGTTCTCGCAGAATAAAACCAGACAGGCTTATTAACTGGCTGACATGCAGCAGAGGGCTGTTGTGTAAGACTGAATGGCTATATTCTGCAAAAATGCCTACCTGGATGTACATTATCCTGCTCATTTCATGGCTGCTTGCCACAAAACC
>CAIGQW010055033.1:659655-699652 GCA_903798125.1 Danio choprae | reverse complement strand
AATCTTTAAATAAAAGTAAAGCTGACAGAAATAACAACAGCTGAATGCAGCCACAGTAACTTACTTGTATTACAATTTTTCACTCGCAAGATGGTGCCAAATAGTCAAAAAAGTAGTACCCAGATGAGTCTGCGTTATTAGTTTTAGCAGTAGTTATCTGAGAATCACATTCCTTAAAATGTTGCGATTGACCAATCAAAATCAAGCATTCTAAAGAGCCATGCAATAAACACAACATTCAGCCTAAATAATTGTGGAACTTCCCTGAAACTGCTCACTTATCCACTAATTCACCTGCTTCAGTTATTGTTGCTACTTACGGAACAGTGAGTTATCACTCAGAAATAAAATGGATTTATTGTGAATAAACATTTTCATCAATCATTAAAAGCAATTGGAAAACAGCTTTTACAGTGAGGGAAGTTTCTTACCTGAGTGATAGAACCACCTCGATATGATATGGGAGATTCTTGGTGCACACGTGTGCCAGGGATGCCCTTTGTGATGCTGCCACCCTGAACAGCTGGCATGGAGCCTAAGAGACATGAGAGTTAATGATGTTTTAAATTTCTATTTGTGCATGGACATTATTACTCCGCTTTAATCTCTTTGGGCTAAGATTAAATTGAGATGAGGGATGATGATTTGGCCCAAACTCACCCCGTGACGTAGAACTGTCCTGTGTGGAAAGATTCTCAGCCTGAGAGGAGGAGGCCCCACGAGGAGACAACTGCTCTTGTTTAACAACTGGAAACCCGCCTGAGGAGACAGAAAGAGATGTTGGATATGGAAAACAGATAGCTTACTTGTGATAGCTCAGGTCTCGCGCTTACCCATTTTCCTCTGCTCAACCCAGGAGAGAGCCAGTGATCCTGGAGCTGGAATTTTCCCATGCTCGGAGCCATGAGATGGATTGTGCAGTTGCACTGGAGTACCCTGCAATTTAATACAACATGAACAATAGTTTAATTATGCACATTAAAAGACTACAATATTGATGATCGGTCACAGTAATGCCAATTCATAAGAAAACTGGCATATCAAGATTAAGTGCCGCTCCCACCTGTGTAATGGAGCCGCCGGGTTTGGCAGAGGAGATGAGAGGAGGGGGTTCTGGAATATGGAGAGGCCGCACTGCAGCCATTCTGTCCTGTGGCTGTAAAGTAGAAGCTAATGCTAAAAGAGATAAATAAATAAGTTGAAATTTATATGGGATGCTCACATGGCATTGCATTTTCACTTTCACAGATGACAAAAGTCTATACAATTAGTATTGACATAATGTTATTACTTTTTTTCTTTTTACCAATTCTGAAAACGGTCCAATGGTGAGACTGTATCAAACATAGTTCAATAAATTACAGCAAAATATTTACGAGTGACTATTTAAGTAAATGACAAACTTGATACATTATGTCACTTAAAATCATGTCCTTTGGTGTGACACTATATGCTAATTCTAAATCTGACAATTTCACAGAAAACAATTCAATTAGTTACTATGTGACTGAAACCCCATTGAACCTGTAGCAGTTACAGTTTTATCTCAGAATTGTTTTATTGTAACCTATAAAATTGTTTTGTTGTCCTTTGGTGACACACGCCTATTTATTGAAAAAGTCCAACAAGACATTAACAATAATAATATTCACAATTTCATATAAAGAGTGCATATAGCACTACATGAGGATAAGTATGCAACAATAAAGATAAGCTACTCTCACGTTATTATATACAAGATTTGGTTTTCTTAATATATTGCTATGTCACACCGTAGGACATATTTATGGTACTTAAGGTCAGTATAAATAAAAAAAAAAACTGTGAATGAATTTATTAACTTAAACATCTAACTACATAAATAGATCTACTTTTTCTTATTCAAACAGCATATCATTTCTGAATAAAATGTGACATGCACAACTGCTATTTTTCTGTACTACTATCAATATTGTTGGGTGTGACTCGTATGACCATATAATACTTTAATTCAATTGACAAGGCAGTGCTCTCTTACAAGGATTGTAGTGTAGCAGCTGTTCTTGGCTGAATTTGGCCATGTCTCTGGGCGAGAGGTACGATGACATCACTGGTCGGCCTAGACCTAAAGCCCGAATGTCATCAGCCCCGGGATTCTTCTTGCCATCTGCAAGAGGAGAGAACGCCCGGGATTTATCTGCGCACATGAACAAAACACACAAATGACTGTCTACCAGACGATTACTGGATTGCAGTCTATGTCACTCCTTGTTTTTTTGTTGTTGTTGTTGTTTTGGCAAAGGTAAAGATGTCAAAGCTCAAATCAACACAACCCCTGTTTGAAAAGTAGTATGTGAAAACACGCAGACAGCAGTTATTCAGACTCCAAAACTCTACAAATCACCAGGCTCATCGGCACTCTGTAAGCTGAAATCTGTGAGCGTAGCGGCATGCAAACACATCTGCAAATCATTCACACTCCCAGAAATCAACACGCTTGATTAGAGGCTGCTCCAATAGTGTGCGGGTATGCGTGTGTAAATGTGTAAACCTACGTAATCCATGTAGCAGAGCCTGAAGCCATCTCTCGTTCCCCTCCAGCTCTGCAGGGACAGACACACTGCAGCTCATCATATGGCCATGACCAAACACTCTTTCTCTCCATGTACTCAAAAGGAGCAGTTTTGGGACTTCTCTTTGTGCTGATAGCCCAAACTGAATCAAACCACAACAGCCTTTGCTAAACAATAGGACATTTTTGTTTTGAGGACTCACATTAAATAGTGTGCATTAAAACTGAGATTATGATAACAGATTTCTTTGTAGAAAAAAATGATTTCTGAGTTTATGTTAATAATTATGAAAAGTTTGCTAAATAAAATGTTTATTTTGTCAATTATATATTTTAGTGGTCATTATGAGACATATTTCATAACAGAAGGCTGAAATTGATCATACATTATCAAGTTTTTCAAAGCACAGTTTTTACTGTCTTGTACCAACATGGTCACATTTATATTATCCTTATTATTGGGGTTAGAGAGTAAAGAGCAGAAAGCCTATTGCAAATATTCATATTATATTTTGTGTCTCTTGAAATTAAGCAAACACTTTCATCCTCACACTAAAACCCTGAACGCATGGATTCCTATGAAAATAACAGGATTTTGTCTGTGAAAATTTGTAGAATTGCACCTTTTGCCAGAAAAATGTCACCACTTTTTATTGCACATCTGCGTATCAGTCAGCATCAATTTCAGATTTGCACATGCAAGGCTCTGTTTACACCTTGTATTAAGATGCATTTTGGTCAGTCAGATCACAAACAAAGGAGAAACATTTCTATCTAGAACTGGTGTTTTAATATTTTTTCTGAGATGCACCTTAATACCAAAGTAAACTGGGGTTTGGTGGTTGCTCACTAACTGACTGTCTAGGCAGTCACATGATGACTGAATCCAGTCAGCTATATTCACAGCACGGCACATACACACACATCAGCTCTTGCTGGTGTGGACACAACAGAGGGAAACCAGGGTGGTTGAGAAAGCTGGGGAGAGAAATGTACTGAACAAATACAGGAAAGATAAAGAACAGAGAGCAGCTTACCTTCTCTCTCTCTGTCAGAGATACCAGGGCTGCGAGTCCTGACCCGAGGGCTGCTGGAGTCCCCTGCCGCAGGGTAATGCTGTGATTTGGTTGGCTGTTGTTGCTGCTGTTTGGCCTCCTGGGAGGATTCATGTGCCATGGTAATCTGCTGCTGGTACAATGCAAGAGCATCCGGCATAGCCTGCTTCCCTGGCAAACCAGGCCGGTTATCACGTCCTGACACCTCTGGCAACTACACAAACAGAGAGATATTGCTTATTATACATGATTGCTATTTTGTTTCTAATGTAGTTAATGAAAACATCATGAAATAGGCAATGGACAGGAAGAGCTGTCTTAAATCATTCAAAAGCACAGTGGTTGCAACATCAAATCTATTAGCATGTTAACAATGAGTGTTCAGTATATGAGTATATTTTATATATTTATGTCATAAATATAAAATAATAAAACATTTCAATTTCACTATTTATTTTTTAAATATATATACACACTTTTTTTTGTCTATGCACAATTCATAATAGTAATTACAAAATTATACATTTACGGGTAAATGCTATATGTGATCACACAACAGGATTACACCAAGCATGTCCAAGGCTGAGGTATAGTATGTAGTCTGATTTGAATAATCATAAAGCTCTGTTAGACAAAGTTTTTAATAGTTGTACTATGTAAACATGCATTGGATGAACATCAGACCATTTCTCTAGAGCCTGCCTTCTTTTCTATTCATTAACACTGAGGTATAGAACTGTTATAGTAAAAACTGTATTATAACTAATTACGTTTCTCACAATATTGAGAGCAAAAACATGTTGTGTGATCATCTGTTTATACCGGTCACTAAGAAGTTTTTAATCATGTTATTAGATTTAGCAGACTGTAAACTAAAGCACCTCACACCATGGTGGATGGTGGATAAAGAGTGTTGCATGTAACAACATGTAGGTACTGATATATAAACGTATTAACAGTAAAATCACAGAACATGAACTTTTACAGTTTATGCAATTATTGGTGGTTAGTTGGATTATTTATTGTGAAACCAATTTGCACATATGGTCAAGCTGAGTCTATATTAATATTGTAGTGTCTGCACTCTTGAAGGGATATAATTAAATATATGCAAAAAACTAAAAATTTTGTATAAAATGCATCGTCGTTATGAAAAATTAGCAAATTAAAATTGTCAATTATATACTTTAGTGGTCATCATGAAACATATTTGATGGCAGAAGGCTGAAACTGATACATAATCAAGTTTTTCAAAGCACAGTTTTAAAAATATGAAACCATGCCGGTCTCGTACTAATGTGATATGTTACGCATACTTCCTTCTGTGGTTAGACAGTAAAGAACAGAAAGCGATTTATAGTTTTTAAAATATATTTATGTTATATTTTGTCTCTTGATTGCCAAGCAAACTCTTTCACCCTCACACTTAATCCCTGAATGCATGGATTTCAATCAAAATACCAGGATTTTATCTGTGAACATTTGTAGAAATGCACCTTTTGTCTGAAAAACGTCACCACTTTTTTTGCACTTCTGCGAATTACAGAGGAAGCATACATTTCAGATTTGCACATGCAAGGCCCTGTTTACACCTGGTATTAAGATGCATTTTGGTCAGTTAGATCAAAGAAGTGCACTATCACAACAATGAGTTGCATCATTTCGCCAGCTTGCATATCTTTAAAATAACATTAATGACATTATCATAGACAATGCATACTTCAATAATTAAGACTATTGGCGTTCACATAAAAAAAGTCTAGCCCAATGTAAACGCAGTCTTAAATGAACAGCAACAGCGTCAAGTAACCCTACATTAGTTTTGGTGCAAGAAACCTCAGAGGAAAAAAATGATATGTCTTCATTAAAAAGACTGCAAGGAAAAATGTGAGCTCCTCTCCAAACAGCCCATATCAGTTTCCACACCTCTCTTCTGCCAGAGCTCAGTCCGGCTGTTAGCTCACGATGAGCGTCTGAATAGCTAAGAGCAGAGTGGAAAACTAGCATCTCATGGGATTAAAAACAGTCTTAGTAGCCATGGCAACATGGAGAGAAGATGCTAATCTGTATAATATGGCCAGATATGCAGGTTGTTAACATGAAAAACTCATAAAATTCAAATCACAATTGGCTGAAAACAAAACGTAAAGCAGTTTTGATGTAGTTTCGGTTTAGGTGGGTACTCACAATGGGAGGTATGGCGGCCGCTCTCTGCTTGAGCTGTTTGAGGTCCAGTGGTTTTTGAGCTTGAGAAGAGATCACTCCATCATGGGTGAAACTCAACAAGCTTGGCCTAGGAGACGTCATTGTGAGAAGAGAGAGAAGAGTTATTGCTTAATATGGTCAGAGGCTCATTCTCTCTTATTTACGCTCTTTGTAAACAGCCCATTAATGCCACAAAACCACAAACACACACACTTAATCATCATCCCGCCACACATAAACAAACACAGCCTTTCCACTTGCAGTCTTATGGAAATGTAAAATGCTAAATACACAAAAGACGGACCAGACAGAAAACACACACACACATTCTTCTCGCTCTGATATGTTTGGCAAGCTTACAGGCTAATGTTTCCCCCGACTCAACCAACATATACAGTGTTTGCTGTCATGGAAAAAAATATCCTACAGGACAGATCAACAATCCCAGCCTTCTTAACCACATCAGACCCCACCCAAGTAACCAATCAACACACACACACACACCCGTGCAGACTCTTACCTGCTCTTCTCTGAGCTCTCAGTCTCCTCCACCTCATCGGCGCTGCATGTGGCACTGGAGTCGCTGTCGTGAGCTCCACTCTTTCCTCCGTGCTCTTTCTTCTTGACCTCTTTCTTGCCCTCCTCCACCTCCAGGGCAGGAGGCTTCTTATCCTCTCCGGCCGACTCTGAAGCGCCTTCCCCCGGCTCGGTCTTCACCTCCTGCTTCACTCCCCCCTGCTCCCCGTCTCCTTTCTCCACTTTTGGCTGCTCGTCCATCCCGGTCTCTGCAGCTGCCATGTCCTTGTCCGAGGAGGAAGAGGAGGAAGTGGCGTTGGGTGCAGTTTTGGGCCGAGCCGAGCCCTCTTCTTTGACCTTGCTGTCATCTGAGGAGCGTGGGGAAGGGAGGCTCTCTGTGTCTGAGCTGTTATTGGCTCCACCTGAAATAAAGAGGTGATGGGAAACGTCACAAGAGGGCAGAACACTGATGCCAGCTGATCTGTTGTGTGCGGTTTGCTTGATTATTTGTTTTGATGGGCAATTCATTGTTCAGTTAGGTGCATAAGTGCTTGAAAGTGTGCTTTTGTACAGTAACGAGGGTCAACACTATGTACAATTTAATGTTTTTGATACATATGAAATAATTGATTAAAAATACATGATTTCTATTTTTTTTTTTAAAATGCTACTTATTTCTGTGAAGGTGAAATTTTAACAAGCATAATTTCTAACAGATCATTTGACACTGATGACTAGTCTAATATGCTAATTTGTTTTTATTTATTATTATCAATGTTAAAAATTTGTGCTGCTTTATATATGATATATGAATAAAGTGATTAAAAACATTTTTTAAAAGTTAATATATTTTTATTCACATTATAAATATCTTTGCTTTCACTTCTCACCAACTTAATGAAAGATTTTACTTATATCTTTATAATAAAAGTTACAGAGCCCAAATTTTTGAGTATGTGTGCAGAATCTTGTGAAATGTAACTAAGCTAGCGGTCAACACTGACTATTTTGGGAATGACACATAATGATACCTACAGTAAGACCATGATATAAAATTGTGAAATTAAGGACTTTGAATGACCATTCTGCTGTCCTGAAAGAGATATGGCCTCCGTTTACTTCTCATGTCTATAATAAATAAACTAAAAATGTGTTTCCCTTTATAAAATGGGTAGCGTGATAGAAATGAAAGCAGCATTGGGGCAGTGACTCTATGATGCAATAGAAAAAATTTTATGGGAAACAAAATTTCTAATTTTTGTAAATTACAAAAGAGGAAGTCCAAAATCATGAAATTCAGACAAAGAGACAATTTCAACTTTAAAAAATCCATTAAACATACAAAAGAAAAAGCATACGCTAGTTTACCATATTTAAAAAATAAAATACATTAATATATATATTTGTAAAATCATCCAAGGGCACAAAAAACCCTCCTAAATGAAGAATGACTCTTATCTAAATCTAACATGTCCTTTTGTCAAATCAAAAAGTAAACATAACTAGTAAATACACAGCAGGGGATTATGATAAGCCTCATTTTCCCACTGGCATAACAAACCCCAGCCGTTGAGTGTGTGCTCTCCCAGCTGGATGTAATTACACAATAACCATAACATAATAAGCACTTCCCTTGCTGGCTTTATTTCACAAGCTTTGACCTGATAAATGTGGCTTTATGAAAGCTTACGAAAGTCATTTATCGGCAAGCCACACCTGATAGTCAAACACACAGCACAAAGTGTTTGTTTTATAGCTGCCTGGCAGACATACAGCTCCAAGGCTACGTCCGCAGCACGGCAGACACTTTGACAGCCAGACAGTGTTAACTGCGACTCTATGACAAAACCACTTCACAAAACTCAGCTCTCCTGAAAAAGCAATTCATGCTAGAAACAAGAGTGTCGTCTCTTTCTCAGAACTTGACAAAAGTAGGTCAGGGTTGCATCCCGAGTGAGGTCATAGGTGAGTCTGGGCCACGTGTTCCCGATATTCTGAGAACAGCTCTCTGCTATTTGATTCGAGCTGCTGTGGGATTTCCTGGCAGCCACAAATGCTCGGCGGTGTTTAGTTTCAGTGGAACTCGTTTCATAGCTACGTTTGATAACAATTACCAAACTGCTAATTTGTTTCTGCAATCATAACACAGAGTTTCATTGCTTCCATTACACAGAGTCATTGAATAATGTGCAACAAACTCTACTTGACGAATGCTAATTTTTGTTTTACAAGTTATCGCATGGTGTGGCTGTGTGAGTGTGAATTAAAGTGTTTGTGTGTATTGCTCATACCTTCTCCATCCTCCTGAGCCTCCTCTTCATTACCACTGACTCCCGATCCTTCCATCTCCTCTTCCTCTGCAGCAGATGGAGCGCTGGCCTCTTCGTTTTGAGGAGCTTTCCCTTTACGTCTGGCTTTACGCTCTTTCTCCTGCAGCAAACACACGCACACACAAAAAGACACAACAACATGAAACTAATACTACTCACAATTGTAAATAATTAATTCCATGCCCTCTAAGAAACGTGTGTCTGCCGACTGACCGATTTTATTTTATGCTGTTGCAGAATCTCATCCAGTTTCTGTCTTTTCTTGTAATTAAAGTAGAAGTTCTTGCACTGGGAAACTGTCTTGGAGCCCACCATCTTGGCAATGGCTGACCAGTTTCGGCCATACTGCAGCAGACCTATTGAGTAAAAAGAAGAAAAGGAAAATTCTCACTTTACTAATACTTCGATGCAAGAAACAAAGCTGAGTGTCAGCGATATCGTCAAAGTTATTTGTAATGAGAAACTGTCTCAAAACCCGCATGACATTCTGCTAACACTTTTACAGTTTCCCTGGCTGTAAAACGCTACATGTACTTGCTGCAATAACAGTTAATTATACATAATTACATGAAATAAAACAAACCAAATCGTAATCCTATGGTATATTAAAGGGAGCACATTATGCCTCCTTTTTACCAGATTTAATACAAGTCTTTAGTGTCCCCAGAATATGCCTTTGAACTTTCAGCTTAAAAAAAACTACATATAATTTAATCTACCCTGTTGAAAATATCAGTTGTAAAAAGGCAAATGTCAAAGTTATTTAGTGAATGCAAATGAGCTGGTTTTCACTGCCCCATATTTGAAACAGAGTGGTGTTTGGAGATGTCCACTTCTGATACCTAGCGTATGTCAGGACAAGTGCAATGAGAGACAGCGACCTTTTCACACCTGATATTAAGTGGACAAAGCAAACACACAACCGTTCACACCTGGTGTCTAAATGTATCTCCTCTGTCCACTTTCGACCACTTTCAACCACTTCTCTGCCGAGGGAGGGTCTGTGGGCAGGTGCCGAAGCTTCAATCAAAGGAGAGATAAATCGTGCGGATACACATTGGTGCACACTAATACTACGTCAGAATCCAACTGTTAGTGTTGTTGTCAAGCTTGAAGATGCTGGACAATGCGCCATGCATGATTATGTATGGGTGCATTATAGCTACTGTAAAATGAATCCACCTGATCCTTAGAGTTAATAGAAAGAGTTGTGTGGATTCGTACAACCTGCTCAGAGTCTAAAGCAAAAAACACCCAGAGACTGTCAACAATGATGGGTGGGTCTTATACAAGTGTGATGTCACACATTTCACATTCTCAAAACGGTCTGTATGGAGTCACTGCTTATGATTTATGAGGTTTAAAACAAAAGGAGTGTATGGGCTGTTATCATTGTAAGGTGGTTATGCACAGATTGCCCACACAAATTTACGTCCAAACATATTAATTAAAGGGCACCTTTAGTTTACCTTTACCTTTAATAGTCAGCAATTAAATTTAAACTAATGCACAGAATGTGAAATTACGAGGAGGCAAAAAGGGGAGCAAGATCAAAAGTGATCTTTGGTCAAATAAAATGCAGGCTTTGTTAACAAATGTGTATTTGTTTTAAATTAATTAAAAAATTATTACTGATTCCAAACTTTTGAACTCTATAGAGTATGTGTAGGTCTCTCATATTTTCCCCCATACCTGGTGTCCCACTAAGTCACATGCACTCAAAATAGGGCAGCTCTAAGCCTGTTACAGTTTATACGAAATTTATATTACACACGGCTTAAAAGACAATATCCTTCAAAAGTAACACACAAGATCCCTGTGTGCCTGGTTACAGAAGCCCCAAGCATTCCCATCCACCCAGATTTGCGTCATTAAGGAAAACCTCAATAAAAGGTCAAAGATCATCTGCTGCTGCTTGCTGTCTGAAGGAGGAAAGTGGGGCAGCAGCCTGGCATGAACTGCTCTCAATGATTTAACACCAAGCTAATGCTCAGCAGACATCAGCCAAGTCATTGTGTGCTGGTTAGCTTCACATTAGCAACCTATCTTGTCTAGTCTAAATAGCTGCTTTGATTTATATCGCTAGTGACCACAATAAAGTCCCGCTGCCCTCCACATCAAAGCCACAAGATAATCAATGTAGTTTGAACAGAATGGAAAGATGAAGAGCGTAAGTGCATGGAGCTCAATGAAAAATGTCCTTAGTGACATACAAACAAGCAAAGCAAGAAATCATTTGAAGTCCGATGTGTATACTTATCCTCACCATCTCTGATCCCAGTCTCTGTTTATTCTTCAAACTCGCAGTTGTTTGTCAGAAACACACGCACATTATAATCTATGTAACATGGCAAACACAGACACTGCAGTGCAGAAACAATAAAAGCGTGAATATCAATTCATACCCACAAGATCTCCCAGAGAAACTTCTACTGTATATGGCAGGTCAAAAGTCAAGGTAACTCCATAATTGCCTAATCCAACAAATGGCAAAGCACCAGCTAAATTCAACTTCCAAAATGTGTGTTTCAACCAATTTTCATTTTAAAATGCTGCATTTTGTCCACTGCATAATCCAGACTTCCAAACGTAAGAGTACTCCGATGCAGTCCAATCAGCTTTGGTCATTCAAGAGCATGTGTCAATGCTGCATCCAATCAAAAACCTCAGCACTGGCCCACTGCGCATAGTCCAATCAGGAAGTAGCATTAAGGAACTATGTGGTTTCTCTCTTCCTCTCTTCGTATCACTCCATAGGGTATTTCATCTCGACTCACATGATTTCCGTGGAAATTAACTGTAGAGGATCTTGGAGCTCCAGCACAGCATGAGGACGAGCAAGAAAGTAGGAGAGAGAAAAAGGGAGTGGTGTTTGGGAGGGAAATGAGCTCTTCGTACCTTCGCTGATAGTTGCGCTGTCGTTTCTCTAACTCTCTCTAAACAGAGCAGCTCTTCTCTTTTTCCTCTCTCTCTCTCTCTCTCTCTCTCTCTCTCTCTATTTATCAAACTCACGCGCTTTCTCTCGGCAGCCCTCACGCTCTCTCTTTTTCTGTCTCAAGGCCACAGTTTTTTTCCACTCCTCTTCACTGGCTGCCGCTTGGCTGGACTTTAACAGCAAAGTGAAGCTGAGAAGCAGTGACTCCACCTCCCTGAAGCCCGTCCTCCCTCCACCTCATCTGATCTCTTCTATCGTTCTCTCTCTTTTACTATCTCTAATGCATAGTATCTGTGCCAAAATGCATCTACACTCAAACGCCCAAAAGCAAACAGACAATACGAGCAAGAGATAGTGGCAGAAATAGAAAGGAGGAGAGTTGTGAAGGGTTTGATGCTGATATCATGAGAAAGCAGAGGGAAGTAATTCCTCCTAACTGACCTGCTTTTCTTCTTCAATGTGACCTCTACACACAGTCCTTAACAACAGTGTGAGAGAGGGAGAAACAGGGAGGCTTGCCAAATCCTCTAATTCGTGCCAACCCACAATTCACCCACTTCCTTTCTTTCTGCACTCCAACAACCGAAGCTAGCCACTCACTCAGTGCTACAAAAAGAAACTGAAAGACAGAGACAGACCGGAAAAAAAAAAAAAGAAAGACTGAGAGAAATAAACAGACAGAGGGAAAGACAGAGGGAAAAAAGCAAATACAAAGACAGAAACAAGTAATAAATAAAAAAAAGAGAGGAAAAGACAGAGACAGGAATAGAGACCAAAAAAAGAGAGAGAAATAAAAACAGAGGCAGCAGAAAAATAAAGAAATTCAGACGAGTAGTGAAAACAAATAAAAAGAAAAACAAACCTAGCGCAAGACAAGGACTAACTGATAGAAGAAGAACAAAACACTGTTAAAATGAGGCAGACTGAATGACGAAGAAAGACGAAAAGAAAAGCAAAGACAACCGGAGGGGGGAAAAATTGTTCACACTCACTTATTTCCTGTGTGTGCGCCTACAATCAACTCTGTGTCAAAACATTACCACAATATCACACATTTACCATCATTTAAGGCTAAGAAAAAAATGCATAGACTCTACATGTATAAACTCTGTCTACAGCTTTGGCCTCTAAAGAAAGCATCAAAAGGCACAAAGAGAGAGCTGTGTGTCATAGCTCTGGGTTATGTGTTACTCAGGCCTCTATCCTGCCATGAAGTTCCCCCCACGACCACATACACAATTCACATCCCCTCATTTACAGAGAGACGTGCACACAAGCGAGGCCACCCTGTCTTTAAAAGGCTGTGCCAGCATGCATTAATCACAGAGTAGAGCTGCATCTCTCTCTCTCTCTCTCTCTGTGTGCCTGTGTAGGAATGCAGTGAGACCGCCAGGTGCCATTAACAAATATTACTGTTGTCTCTCTCTCTCTCTCTCTCGCTTTAAAAATGATCACAGATAAACGAATTAGCATAGAGAGCTGTAAGCAGCTTTGTGAAGGACAGATGGGGGAACTGGCTGGCGTTAAGATGGCCATGGGGCGAGGGGTGCCAGGACATTTGAGGACAGAAACCCAGTAAGACTATGGTAAAGTGGGTTCATTGAGGTTAATAACAGCAACATTCTGGAAGACTGCAGTCTAGGCTTTGCTGTTAATGGGAGACACGTGAAATCCATTTAGAAACAGAGCAAAAAAAAAACTGTTAAAATTAATGAAATGAAAAATATAATAAAATTAATTATTCAATAATAAATGATAAATAAACAGAGTTACTTAAAGTGTTAAAGAGTTGGGTTATCATGCCAAGTGATCATAGATTAAGTGCTAAAAACTATTGTATTATTTTACTGACATTATTTTATTTATATTTTAAATCAGAGTATAATTTAAGTTATCAAGTTAAATAAAAAGTCTTAAATTACTTTATATTAATAAAATAATAAATAATTATTACAAAGCATTTTCAGTTTCTGTTTTCAGCAAAGTGCATTCAGAATTTTCATTTCGATGCGTCTCTACATATTGTTATTAAAAATGTTAACAATTCACTCTATTAACTATTGGTTTATTACCTGCCTGTTATTAAGATATTAACTGTTTATCATGTTTATGATAAAGCATGATTTTATTCTACATCCTCAATCCTAACCCAATACCTAAACCCAACTACTACCTTACTAACTATTAACGAGCAGCTAATTAGTAGTTAATTGAGCTAACTGTCTTAATGGTTTGTCCATATATAATATGCATACATGCATACATATTCTATACACACATATGCAAATGAGCTATTTTAAAACCATATTAAGCTCTTTGCTCAACACTGCCGCGTGTCAACTTATTATTAACTCTTGAATGAAAGTTTTGTAATTTGATCATCACGCGCCGACACCAAACTCACTCAAAATGAAAGCCAAGATCTATAAAACCTAAATCAGAATCAGACTCTGCATTACATAAATGAATACATGTTGGCACAGAAGCAAGAACAAGTTCTGGTGATTGCAAACAACAAATGTGATTTGGCTGATGGGGGCTTCATCATTAATGAAGTGTTATTCAGTTACAGGAGCAGGCGGCCTGTTGGATCAGATAGGATGTGCCAGAGAAACAGAGCACTGTTAAGTGAGCGACGTGGAAGTAGCTTGTCTGAAGTAGGTCAGCGGGATGGCCGTTTAGCACACTAACAGTCTACATTACAGTCCAAACACTGACACGGACAAGAGAGAACATCAGACCTTTGTTCTTTACTCAGGCACTCAGTTCATTTTCCTCAAATATATAATCTCTCATGAAGACCTCGCAAGGTCCAGTAATGAAGCTCTTGTTAATGAACCTTGAGTAAATGGCATATTTCTGAAAGCAGCTCATCTGAACGCCCAGCTGTCATATAAAGACACGGCGCCCACATTTAGACACATTATTATGTGTATCAGTGAGTGCCTGTGTGTGAAATGAGGCCAAGGGCACAGCGTCTGATCTAGTGCTCATGTAAATGTTTGTGGAGTTGCTAGGCTGAGTATTACACATCTTATCAGGCAGGGTTACATCTAGTAAATTTGACACAGGGAAATCCTAACCGTCAATACCCTAGGCAAACAAA
Organism: Danio choprae; assembly: GCA_903798125.1. Taxonomy (NCBI): domain Eukaryota; kingdom Metazoa; phylum Chordata; class Actinopteri; order Cypriniformes; family Danionidae; genus Danio; species Danio choprae. The sequence goes on along the minus strand of CAIGQW010055033.1, from coordinate 684,954 downwards.
GTCTTTCATGAAAATATTGTTATCCAGGCCACCTAAATAAAAAAGCAGTACAGTTTTCTAACATAACTCAGTCCCATTATGCCCCCATTTAAAGATGTAATAGAAGTCTCAGGCATAACCAGAATGTGTCTGTGAAATTTCAGCTTAAAAATGTTTTTACTGTATTATTCCCCAAATGTCCCTTTTTGGTTGAAAGCAAAAAAAATGATGAAAAAACACATTTTTTTGTCTAAGAAATTATGGGACTTGGAGACTTCATCACCAACAAAACATCTGCATATGTTTTGAAGGCTTAAACTCTCGAGGCCTGCTGCACAAAATGAGTTAAACAAACTCTGGGTTGCAAGGTTTTAGTACTAAAGAAAATAACAAATCCAACTTGGGCAACAAAAAGTGGTTTTAGAACTTTTGTTATGAACATTCTCTCAACTTTATGTTTAACTCAGAGTTTGTGATTAACTCTGGACTCCATGCGGCTGAAAGTGTGATGCTTGCAGTAAACACAACACATGAGAGTCAGTTTTAATGTTGTCATGAGAGAGTCAGTGGAATTCACTTTGTTGAAAATTAAGAGATATCATTATCAAAATTATAATGAATTTAAACACTTTTACAAAGTAATAAATGCTACAGATGGAGAAGCAAATGTTATTACATGAATGCAAACCAATCACCTGATTTTAATAATGTAGGTTCAAAAACAGCTTTAAAGGCTTTATATGTTTAAATGTTTTTTTTTTTTTTAAAAAGCCATTATTGATGTTAATTGACAATTCAAAACTACTTGAACATATAAGATTCAAATATAATATAAGTAAAAATGTTCATAATTCATATAATATAAATAAATTATTAGTAACAAAAAAAGACGCTCAGGGATTGGGAGTGGCTGTGTTGAATCAAATATATATCTCACTTTACTAACAGCTGATTGGTCCAGACTGGATCTCTAACCCAGATTAGGGGTGTACCATAAGTTACTGTGGCAACGATTCCACCTTCTTGAGCCCGAAAACAAAACACAAACTTACCAGGTTAAAAACCCAAACCATCTTTGTGCAACAGGCCTCTGATATGCAGTTTGGTGACAACAGAGACATGAAGCAAACACACACAAATAAGATCAATAAACAGAACTCAGAAGGACTTCACCCGAGGCGTATCTGAGAGAGTTAAGATGCAGTGTTTACTGATATAGGAATAGAAACCCTATGGAGCGGACTTTGTAACTTGGCTAAATTAAAAGGAAAATGTAAAAAGTATAAAAGTATCCATTTGAATGTATATGCGCAAATGGCCCCATCCTGTGGGCATTCTGTCAAGTCAAGAAATGCAAACAATATACATAAACAACCCAGATCCTGACCTTTCTTTGCCGTCTCCATCTCCTCTTCTGTCCAGCGAGAACTCTCATTCATCTCCAGGTTTGCTAAAAACAGAGAAAAATAAAATAATGCAAGTTAATTCAATTTAAGTTACAATTATTGTGGGAGATTGTAAACTCTGTGGGTGCACAAACGGACATTTTACACACTAAAGTAAAAGGAAATCATGATAAAAGACATCAAATGGGTTATTTAAAGAAAATAAATAAGCCTGCATGTGTTTAATGCAGTAGGTAGTCAACAAAATAATGAAATGGGAATTCATAAATATTAGAAATTCATGGCAACTGAACTAAACCAAACAAAAAAACATGAACAGGAAAATGCAGAAGATATATATGGCTCAAGCTCTTGTGATTGACATTAGAGAAAACTGAGAGCTGCCAGTGTTTTGCCTCTTGTGCTGAAGTAGATTTTTAACTGAAGCACAATCTTATAAAAATCCATTTTAGAAAGTGAAACGCCTTCTCACTGTAAAACCCGTGAATGTTGTGACACTCAGGGGACAGATGGTTTCTACTCCATCTAAAAATTGTGCAGCATTTCATTATTAGGCTCATTCTTGTTCTGTTGATACTACTGGAGTCCTCACAATTCCAAGAAGAAAAAAAAAGAAAGAAAAGTGAAGTTATGAAACTCAAAGTGGGTCAACGTTATACAATAAAGGTCATACACAGTTAATTTGCAGAGGAAAACAAAGAGGCAGTGAAAAAGTCAATAGTATGTGTTTGCTAACCCAGCTCGCTGCCGAGAGGTGAAGTGTTCTCTTCCTGTTCATTGGTCATGGAGCGAGTGACTCGTCCTTTCCGGTGTCCGCGACTGTTCGCTGTGCGACGGCCTTTAACGGTTACAGGAGGCTCTTTCTCCTCCCCATCCTCACCAGAGGTGTCATCTCTGCAACATGGAAAAAGCCATTGTCAAAGCCACATTCTACAGTTCCTTGATATAGTCATTTCAATGTACATTTTATCACAGCACAAATGAAGTAATGATATTAATATTAAACAAGGTTACCTAACTTAAGTTGTTTTTGTATAGTATGGTAAATTTCAAGAGCACTAAACAACACTATATGTGACTCTGGATCATAAAACTCACCAAAAATACAATGTACTGTATGGTTTAAAATTATTGATTTTTCTTTTATGCCAAAAACCAGCAAAATATTCCGTAAAGATTATATTCCATGGGGGTATTTTGTAAATTTTCTACTGTGAATATACAAAAACTCAATTCTTGATTGGTAATGTGCATTGCTAAGCTCTTCACTTACAACTTTAAAGGCAATTTTCTCAGTAATTAGGATTTTTTAAATGATGATTTAACAAACCACACACCAATGGGAAGCTTATTAACTCAGATGATAAAATACAGAAATGTGAAGATAAATGTTTTGATGAAAACAAAAGATAAAATAAATGTTTTGCGCACACCATGTTATGACACCTTTAAAAGTGGTTTTCCCCCTCTATCTTGATTTTCATTTAAATTAGTAGGATGAAAAGATTCACAGGGTCACAGAAAAATAGATAGATAGCAAGGCTGACAATCAATTCAAATTTTGTATCTAATTACTGACATAATGATGAGATTAATTCATCTAATTAATATCAAATTACATATTAAATTTAACCGAAAAATAAACAGAAACATTTTTTTAAACCTTTACAAATCAGTTTTTAAAATAAATAGTTTGATTCAAGGGTTTTTTAAACTTTTATGAGGACATTTTTTATTTACTAATTTTTTATATTTATTTTTAGATACATTTACAGACAATTGTTTATGCCAGTCGGAAATGAAACAAAAGTGTGAATTGATTAATAAATGATTAAAGGGTCTTCATTTTTGTGAACTCTCATTATTTTAAATATATTATTATTTATTTGTTTGTTTATTTATTCATTTAAAGTTCTATCAATAAATATATCTTGCACAATGTTTCCTAACCTGGCTAAATTGGGGTGAGGGTTAGGTCATGTCTACGTGACCCTTGAAATACAACAGGTAACCTCAGAAACACAAACAAGACAAGTTGTGGTTTTGACACCCGTAAAACAAAAAACAGCAGAGCAGCATGTTTTGCACATGTCAGCTCCAGGAAAGAACATTTAGCACTATGAAAGATGCAACACATCAAAAAGTCAGACTGCAGAAAAAAATATATTACATCAACATAACTAACATACAAAACAAGAAAAGCATGAGAAATCATATGCGTAATACAGGACACATGAGTAACATAAGAAAGTTATATGTATATGATAAACGTAGATTTTATATTCACATGCAAAAAGAATAATCATATAATCAAAGAATATGCATTATAAATGATGATGAATACAGGATAAAACACCAGATTTGTGTAAACATTTTCATTGGCAAAACTGAGAAGAAACACTTCATCTAAAATGTAACAGTATATTAACATATTTATTAAATCAATATTACATTTACACCCATGCTGTTCATTCAGTAATTAATTTAACACTTTAAATCCACATTAGATGGATAGAAAGATAAAAAGATGGACAGACAGATGGACATATTGATGGATAGTAGTTAGGACAGAGAGATATAGAGACACATACACATGGAAAAGCAGCAAATGCACATGAATGCGAAGACTATGCAAATTGTGGCTCACTAGCAAGTGAACTCTGCTTCAGCCGTACAGCACAGTGTCAGGAAGTGGCTGTGGGATGAGCAGACCCTCATTCATCTTACCTGCACATTATTCATCTTGCAGATACAGTGCTAAATATAGGAGCAGCAGCTGTGTCCGCAGGTTGGGAGAATCATGGGGGAAAAGTCAGAGAAATGCACAGACTCGGCTTAATGTGCTCATTTAATGTATAGCTGGCTTGCTAGGGCATATACTGAGGGCCTTGTATTCGGGCCAGTGCTAATGTGCTCTAATCACACCCTACAGTACTGCTGACTGAACAGGTTTGGTGTAGATTAATACACTGTTATCTATACTCCCCTAGAGCATTTTAATATAGTGTGCACCTGTGAGGGAACTAGTGTTCAGAAAGAGCTCACAAAATTAGGCTGAAATAATACAGAAACTGAATCTATAATCAAGCAGTGTTTTGAAAAAACAAAAATGCTGCACTTAGATTAGATACTAAAACAAAAGTAAACTGCAAATGTAATATTAATCAAATTTAAGACTTTTTAAAACCTATTTAAGACCATTATGAATAAAATTTTAGACACTAAACACTAAGGATTTTTTCTAATGGCCTGGTTACTTCTGAATATAATTTTTATATTAAATGGAAGATCATGTAAAGCGGGGGTGTCAAAGACAATTCCTGGAGGGCCGGAGCCCTGCAAAGTTTAGTTCCAGCCATGCTTCAACAAACCTATCTGTAAGTATCAAACAATCCTAAAGCACTAAATTAGTTTGATCAGGCGTGTTTAATTAGGATTGGAACTAAACTTTGCAGAGCTGCGGCACTCCAGAAACTGGCTTTGACAGACGTGATGTAAAGGGATGTGTTGCTTTAGTTTTCTTTCCCTGATTAAGGAATTTAATTTGGAGAATTTGCTGTAAAACGTCTAACAGCTGTTGTGAATTGTATCTCTTTGCAATAAAAAAACTTAAATATAAAAAAAAAGTTTTGAAATGGATTATTGGTGATTGGTTGTCGGCCCAATTAGGTAGCTTTACTCGGACATAGAAAAATTAAGACTGGTTTAAAATAATTCACGACCTACAACACAATATTTCAGTAAATGTAAGACTTTTTAAGGCCTAAAATTTTGTTTTTGAAATGTAAGACATTTTAAGACTTTAAGACCCTGCAGACACCCGGTATTTATACAATATAATACACACTTTAAGAAATATATTAGTATAATCAGATACTACTTTTATATTATATTATATATACACTAGGCTTATAATATATTAGGTATTACTATTATATGTGTATTAGAAATGTACTTATTAACTTATTAGTTCATTTGAAAATTTTAACTATTAAATATATACAGTTGAAGTCAGAATTAATCTCGCTCTTTTTTTTTTTTATGTTTCCCAAATTATGTTTAACAGAGCAAAGACTTTTTCCACAGCATTTCCTGTAATATTTTTTCTTCTGGAGAAAGTTTATTTGTTTTATTAAGACTAGAATGACTTGCCTAATTAAAATAGTTAAGCCTTTTAACTGTACTTTAAGTTGAATACTAGATATTTTTCAAGATAAAAGTATAATATTATGAACTGTCATCATGGCAAAGATAAAATAAATCAGTTAATAGAAATTAATTAGAAAGTTATTAGAAAGAAAGTTCTAAAGTTTCTAGATATTTGAAAATCTTGTTTTTGTTAAACATAAATTGGGGTAAAATATATACAGGGGGCTAATAATTCTGACTATATTTTAAAATAATATTTTAATTACATTGCTCATAAAACAACTTACAAATATGAATTGAGAATAATATAAAAAATTTATATAAAATAATTCAAATATTCTAACAGAATATGAAATTTTCCTTGTGGTATTGAAATTTAAATCACAATGTTGTGGTATCATAAGCATATTTCTAAAGCTAGAGTCTGTGACACACAAGTAGCTTAAAAGAGCTCTGAATCGGAGGACTTTAGCACAGGCTTTGAGTGGCAAGTCAGCAGAATGCTTTTTCCACCTGCCTGGTTATATAACTGTGCCTTCTCAGTTTAAGCTGAATCACAGAGAAAAACAAGCTTTAAGGCCACGAGTTCAAAGGATTTGATGAGAGAAAACGCAAGGAAAAAAGAAAACTGCTGACGGACAGATGCGAGACAAGAAGGAGAAGCAGGCAAGCAAAAAGAGGGAAAATACTCACTTTATGCCATCCTCTTTGTCATCTCCCTCCGCTTTTTCTTCCTCACGTTCTCCCTCTTTTTCTTTCTCCTTCTCGTCTTTCTCCTCCTGGTTGTTCCGGTTCACCTGTTGCTGGGCCTGCTGGTTATTCTGCGAGCACAGCCAATCAAAACACAGACCATTAAATTGACATCAAAAACCGTTTGTCCTGCTGACATAAAATGCTGAATAAATAAATACGTACATTGGCTGCGCAAACTCAAATTCCCTTATAATTCCCTAAATGAACCATTATGTCTTGTTATAAATTTCTCTGTGAACAAAGCGTGAAGAAAAAAGAAAAAAGAAAAACCTCCCCATAACCCAGGTCTCACTTCTTTGTATCTGGGCTTTCCTTCAAAAAAGAATTTCATTTTGAGTTACAAGGTACCATAAATCATCTATTTTTGTCAGGAAAGAAATATAAGCGCTAGAGCTAGTACAAAAGACAGGGGGGGGGGAATCAATGAAAAGGATGAACAGACAGAGGCAGTATCTAAGGGGACAGAGAATGGAATGATCAATGGAGTGAAAGAAGAATCACAATGTCTCCACGCTCCACAGCTTTTCCGCTTGACAGACAGAACCCGATATAACCTTACACGCATATGCATAAACGTAGCTGACAAATGTGTTGTCATTCAATATATGATTTTGCACTATGATGTTTTTGATTGTGTACTGTATGTCAACAGCATTTGATTTCATTACACACTGTTTCTTTCACTCATTTTTACAAGCACACCACCACAATATGAGCTTGCACAACATACTTATGAAGGCAACAGAAAATAACGCAAAATGTTATTGAGAGCGGCATCTCACAAAATTATATCCAGTGCTTTGGACGGTTATAAGAATCCACTGGACGAGAGAACGTGAACTTTCATGCCAAAGCTAAGATTTCAGATCTTGTAATGTTTTAGAATAAGGTCAGTAGGCAAGAGAGCAGCTGGTCTTCAGTGGCTGTTTATTACACATAAGCAATCTGATCCAATGATTGGACAAAATGTTTCATATTGACCTCAGTAAACAGCTCTTCGGTTATTATAAAGCAATTAAAACGGCATGTACACTAACAACACAATTTGAGGAACAATTTGTTCAACTGAAATTGTTTAAAGTAGTTTTAGATGAGGTCACATCGCAGGGCATTTCAAGTTCCCGATGAGCTACAGATTTGGGATGTGAATCCTAAAAAGACTGCCCAATGATTTTTTTCATCCATTTAATTTGAATTAAAACAGTATTTTTTACTCCTTCATTCTTTTATTCCTTTTCACATGACTCAACTGCTATTCAGGTATTTAATATTTTAAAGGGGACCTATTATGCAAAAATCACTTTTATAAGGGTTTTAAACACAGTTGTGTGGCAGCAGTGTGTGAATATAGCCAGCCTCTAAGGGTAAAAATTAAATAATTAAATTTTTTTATAATTACACTTTATAAAAACAGTCTGCAGAAACACTTTAATTGACATTCTTCCATTGTACGTGTCATCAGAGGAGGAAAGTTCCACCCATTAGAGACAATCTCTCCCTCATTAGCATAAACAGCCCTGAGTGAGAAGCAGACGTCCGCCATTAGAGTTTTCACATTGTACCTTCTGAAGATAATTTCAGTGACTAAAAGGCACAATAAATGTCGAGTTTTAGGAGACTACTTTTACATGGACTACCTTATTCAGAGCCACTTCTTTTGAAATTTCTGTTTTTCACAAAGATAACATTAGTCCTGTTTTAAATCTGCTGCTATGCTGACACATTAGGCATTTGTAGCTCCGCCATCTTTTGAAAAGTGGGCTGGGAGCACAATCTCATTTGAATTTAAAGCATAAATCACCAAAACTGCTAAATTTAGATCAAAGCCTAAAAGGGCCCATTTCAAAGAGTTATAAAACATTATTTGTGGGGTATTTTCAGCTGAAACTTCCCATACAGTACACACTTTAAGGACATCAGAGACTTATTTTACATCATGTAAAAAGGGGCATATTAGGCACCCTTTAATATCTATTTATTATATGCATTACATGCTGTTGTTATATTATTATATTTACAGTAACACTTTACAATATGAGACATGTAGTTAATGTATTTACTAACATGAACAAACAATGAACAATGCTTGTACATAGGGCTGGGCGATATGGCAAAAATCTCGATAATTATTCCATATTGAACAATAATGATATATATTTCGATATAAGATGTTAATGCTTCCAGATTTAAAAGAGTACCCCAACAATGATTGAAGCCACAAAAATTAGAGGGTTCATTAAATGGCATAACATATTTTCGGATGATAAATTTTCGGTGCCCGAAAATTCGGTACATCTCTAATATCAACACACTTTTAGATTCCCATTGTTGCACATTTCTGCTGTGTGAGTTGCTCTTGGATCAATATAGAGTAAAACAAGTCCAGAGCTTATCATTGCGATTGACATCAATTTTATTGCGATTCAATATAATAACGTTTATTGGCCCAGCCCTACTTGTACAGCATTAATTAAACATAGTTCAACATTTAATAAAGCATTGCAATCATACAATCAAAAGCTGAGATTGTTAACATTAGTTAACACTCAGTAAACAAGAACTAACAATGAACAAGTGTAATTTTATTAACTAAAGTAAACAAACATGAATAAATACTGTAATAAAAGTCTTTGTTTATAGTTTTGTTCATGTTAGTAAATACATTATTGCTTACCTTATTGTAAAGTGTTACAATATTTCCCAAACATTTATTTAAATATTACTTAAATATAGTTATATGGACATTATCAAATAAAATGTCTTTATGGCAATATAAAAACTTTAAAATGCAATTAAATTATCATTACATTAGTCTTAAATCATTTTAATATGATTGCTATCACTGTTAAAGACTACTGTGCTGCTTCATATAGAAGAATAGCATTTATTTGATCTAGCAATTACAGAAAAATCACAAAATCTATTTACCAAATGATTATACTGTAAGAAAAAAAAAAGAATGGTCTTTCTCTGAGAGCAGTGAAATCAGACGTCACGTCCCTTATTACAGCATTACATGCTCAGTTACTCATGCACAGTTAAACACACATCTACAGATGCGCTCATCCGTACAGTAACTTGTTTTCTGTTTTTCTGACTCGCTTTTGTTCATGCTCTCTCTAACCCATCAGGCTCATCCTGCTGTATCCCTCATTTTCTGTGTTTGTGGTACTGGCTGAGAGCGTTTTAATGTGAGCCCATTAAAGATCAGGCGATATTTAATGACCTGAGCAGAACCGCTCCAGCAGCAGAAGACCAGTAAAACAAATGTGTTTGGGCTGTGAACTCATTATTCTATCAGCTTTTATTGAGCTGCAGGAAAGACACACATAGAGTGCTCCTGCTTGCCCTCTCTTTAAACCAAAATGCAAACATTTCTCATTTTCACAGTGCAACAGTGCTGTGACACACACACACACATACATTAATGAGTATATTAGTTTAGGAGAGAGTCACAGTGAACTCCAGCAGGGCACAGAAGCTGGATAATTACATCATATGGTTTCAACTCACTTTGAGGTGTGTGCCTGTGATACTCATTAGAATCATGCTGATTTATTTTTAATAACACACACTCATTAAGAAGGCAAGCCGGATTCACACAGCCACTAAGTGTAATGATGAGGTAAATGCTGGCAATGAAGGGACAGAACCACAAGCAGAATAAATTATGTTTATATGATTACATATGCCATAATTCTATGGACAATATCCAAAAGCTTTTAATTTTTATGCTTCGTTCCGTTCAACTACAAAATTAGCAATTTCAGCTTTCTACTATAAAACTGCAACAGGACACCACTTGATTAGGGGCTTTTATTTTGGACAGTCATGCAAAAATGTGCAAATGATTTGGACAAAATGTAAGTATATTACGTCAGGCAAAAAGTAGCTAATAACAATTAATATATTTCAGTCATGTGACCTGTGCAGAGACCTAGTGTTTAAAATAGTGGGCTGTAATGGCAGCTTACAATGGGAGCTCTGTAGAGGCGCACTGCAAGCCAGTTAGATTTCCTTCCGTTTCAAGCTACGAATATTTGAATCATGTCAACAGAATCAAACAAAAAAAAAGCTTGCCCTATTGCAGTCAATAAAAAAATTTCAGGTTTTAATAGTTATATCAATCTTGTGGAGAATCCCTCAGCAATTCAGTAATTGGTGATGGCGGTAATTGGTGATTTGCTGTCTGTTTGTTCACTTCTGCCATTTATACTTTGACTTATTCTAAATGTACATATACTTTGACTGCAAATTGGAATAGTTATGGGTAAAAAAAAATCTACCATTTGGCATAAATCCACAAATCTATACTTTCTGTATTTTCTTTCTCTGAAGGAAGTCTGCACATGCATGTCTCCACATTATTATATCCTATTGCACAACAACAACTATCTGCCATTTTGGCTAAAAACAAGAAATCGCTCAGCTCATGACTTGGCGGAAAGCGGGAGATAGCTTTGTTTTGCCCACGTGGGGGGTGAGGGGGCGTGATGTCACAGAAAGCTATCAATATAGCTTCTTTTACACCTGGTATCAAGATGTGATTTCGCCAACATTTCTACAGGTGGAACAACACAGATGTAAACAGAATCTAAAACTCATTAAGCTTGTCCATGTCAGACCACATCCAGCATGCAACATACTTGTTCAGAGTGCTTTCAGAGTGTAAACGCTCCGATAGTTTGAATGTGTTTGCACAGCCACAAAAGACCACTTACTCTTCACCTACTGACCTAACACATAATCACTATGGGGTGCGTTGTGAGATAGCGCTCCGAAACAAGGTATGCAAGCTGTTTTTCAATTATCGTAGCTGCCATTCACATTCTTTTCATCTGCATGCTTGATGTAGAGCGTGACCAAATAAGAGCGGAGAATTTTGACAGAATGTAAAGACGTGATTACATTTCACACATCTGAACGCTTGTTAACGCCAGGTTGAAAACTCTAATGCATCTTGGTTGACCACTTGTGATATGAACACTAAACATGCAGATGGAAACAGAGCCTATGTTTTGAAATAGCACCATTACACATTAATAAAACACTTACAAAATGTATAAAATATAAAAAGTAAATATTCACAGTTAAATTAGAACAATTATTTTTTTTAATGTATAATTCACATCCACTACACCATACTTGTATGAAATGCAGCATTAAGACTCTTATATTTGTATAAAGAAATCAGAAATTGTCAACATTTATACAATGAGTGTTTAGAATAGTACAAAGACACTCTGTGCTGCCCCCTGATGTTGGGTAGAGTCTAAAAAAGCATTTGTATTACGTGTCAGACTTGAACATGATTGAGTATACTTAGAAAGCTATGTGACACGCAAGATTGTACAGAACATGCCAAATGAAGTACACATTAAAGAGCCAAAAGGCATGCTTGGAAAGTTACCTGGCTCCTGCCTCTGCGACGGTAGCTCCTGCGAACGATGTTCTTGTAGTTCTCATTCTTCTTAGTCAGGTAGTAGAAGAGGACACACTCAGCCACCGTCTGTGGGTGGGACACACACACACACACACATACAGCACTTCAAATCTTAGTCTTTCTGCTCAAACACTCTGATCACATTCAAGCGGTGCACACAGCCTGTAGTGCAAACAATGAGATGAAGAGGATGATATTAATAAGGATGCAGGTGTACCTTTCTCTCCAGAAAAGAGGCTATCAGGGCAAAGTTTTTTGGGTGCTGGATAAACCTGCAGTGAAGGAGAGGAATAGCTGTGATACATTGCTAATACAACAGTTTCATGCTAAATGTTTTTAACCATTTGATTCTTTCAATACATTTTGTGAAAAAGATTTGTTTAGAAAGGCATGAAGGGTCATGATTAAGAAAATAAGTAGACAAGATCTCTCTGTCTCTCAGACTTCTGTATCACTGCTTCACATAGAAACTCCACCATTAAATCAAATATGGTGAAGACTGATATTCATGCATCGAGTTTACCAGAACATTAAAACCATGTTCATTTAACTGGAAACCAAAAAAGATTTCATTTTTCATGCATTTCAGTCATGAAACTCTGTATGCCATTTAGAGTGTCACATTCACATTTGGAATGTTTTTTGGCAACAAGCTACCTCTCAATATTTAGGTAAGACAAACTTGCCAAATTACTAACTCTAGCATCATATTTGGTTAAACCGAAGCCTGTTCACACATCTGATGTGTTCACATGCTTTAGCTAATTTATGTTGCGTGCACAAAACAGACACTGATACAATTCAAACTCCTCATTAAAAAGCATTGAACGTTTTTTTGGTTGCCAAAATTGGGTATATTACTACTGGCTGGATGTCAGTATCAGAAAACATTCAAATCAGGACTTAAAACAACATGGTATGTTTAAAATCAGGCTGTCTGGCATGCTTTACTAACACATCCCATAATGTAAGAATTATGAAGACGATTGATTAGTCGCATGGATGTAATGCTCACTACATCAGAGTTTACTTAGCAAATTAATTTCATCTCTCATAATTCACATTTTCACAACACGTTTTTGCAAATTACAAAACCACCTCAAGCGACCATAAAAACAATAAAGGGAATTTTCTTAAAAATTTGGCAATTTGATCACTTGTTTCTTATAAATCTAAACGCACATTAACACAGGGGGATGAAAATGTCCACTTTTTTTTTATTATTATGTTTCAACAGATTTTTATGGGAATTACTGAGGATACCCATATGAATGGTGGATTCATATTGATATGACTCAGTAGTTCCCATGAAAATCTGTTAATTAGATCAGTAATTTTTTTTTTTTTTTTTTTTTTTTTTTGGCCACGATTTCAAATTGGTTTTGTGCATTTTCTGTGTTGACGAACAAAAAGACGCTCTTTTGCAAACAACTTCTGTTTGAGTTTTGAGGGTTTTTTTCTTTTGCAATTTCCAATGAAATCCCACCCTACACATATATTTCAGCCTTTTCATGACTAACTCAGAATCATTTATTAGTCATTTCACTCATAGGCCAACTGTTTTGGTGCTTTTTGGGCAAATCATTCTGAAACAATATTGTATTTTCCTTTCAGCTGATTGATACTTTCTTTTGGCCTGTAGAGGACTGGCGACGTTTGATAAAGTAACCGTACCTAGTTTAACCTATTGCACCACTAACCAACTGTCATACACGACCACATGCACATAAACTGCTGATCTATTTAAAACAAAGCGTTAGATGCTGAACCACATGCTGATTCATCTAAGAACAGATTTCGTAACTCCTCGTCCCTTCATGATAAATCAAAATGCACATCCTCGCTAAAAGCACAGAACGTACTTCTCACGGAAGGTGTCCTTCTCCTGTTCGCTCCACATGTTCATGACCTGTCTGTCTTTATAGACCTTCATAGGATCATCCATCAGCCCATTCATGTTGATGAACTTTATCCTCTGCTGTTCAGCATCAAACAGCATGGGAGGAATCACAGCTAACTGACGCATCTGCTTCTCGGAGTTCTGCAGCAAGAAATAGACAAACATGAAATGGTGGAGAGAAAAAAAGAATGATGCCAGTAAACGGTCAGCAAATATGAAACTGAATCTTTTCTCTGTCTTTAGAAAGTCATAAAACCAAATAGGTGAGAAATAAAACCAGGCGGGAGAGGGCGATAGTGAAAAAAAAAAACAGAGGGAGAGGGACCTAAAAGTTTTAAGTGCGGCGCAGACCTCTACTACCGTATAAGAGTGTTTATTAATGAACTGGATTAATGTTTTGATTGCAGCCATTGAAGTAAATCGCACTGAAAAGCAATGCAGGAAACACTGTGTTCATTTAAGTTGCGCTCTTACCTCCTGCTCTGAGATGCCGTCGATAATCTCAGAAACCTCATGTTCACTGCGGGCTGCTGAGGCCAGACCCCCACCCCGCTGAGCTACTCTACTGTAGACAAATACACAAACACAGATATAAACACACTTCAATAAAGCACAATCTTAAAATGAACCATGCAAATGTCAGGGTAAATTATTATTTTTGCTATTTCTGTTCAAAATTGTGTAAAAGAATCTGCGGATTAACGCAGAATGATTTTGAGAGTATAGTAACTAAAAACTTAACACAGGAACTCATAAATCATCTAAACATCTGCATTTTATTCAATAATATTACTGAAATTAATATAAAAATTGAAATATATATTTACATATGTAAATAAACAGACTCAATGCGGGCATGCTTATAAGCATAAGACTACTCACTTCTGCATGCGCTCCTGCAGCTCCCTCTGTTTGCGGATCTCAGGAAACTGCTTTTCGTAGTACTCCCGGACTTTACTCTCTTTGGCTCTGCGTCGTGGGTTATTCTCGATTCGCTCAACTTTTTTCTCCCAGGCCTCCATTAGCTGGTCATAGCGCTGGCAGAATTTCTGTTCCTGAATCCACCAGTCAGAATGTATAGACTTTTAGTTAAAACTGAGGTAGATTATCAGAGAATAAAGTGAAAGAACATTAAAACTAAACCGACTAACTTACTAATCTAACAGTTCCAGTGTGTTCCTTAACCACTCAATAAATTCAGAAGCTACAATGACATGATCCCCTTATGAATTAAGAATGTGTAAAAGGCTGGATGTCCTAGTACTGAAAGAAATGTACCCAACAGTCATGTTCAGGTGTTTAAACGGCATCACTTACCCACTGTTTGCGAGCATGATTTCTTCTTTTGAAATAAAGAATGAGCTTCTTCCTCATTGCCTGATTTCTGTAAGAGAGAAGAGATGAAAAGAAACTGACATCAGCTGTGATGCATCTAATCTATACTTGCTATATACCTTTTTCGGCAAACAAATCATTTCATATGTAGGCCACAGGAGGCTTTGTACTTCACTCGTGTTCCAGTAAAACATCACCACACACGCAGCCTCTGTGATTAGGGTTATTACAGACTAAATGAAAGATCTATTTTTATTGTACATATAGGTGCAAGACATCATTCTAAACTGTAAAGGCCTTACAATCATTTGTTTATAACCTTTACTCTTCATAAAACACAACATTCTATCTTTGTAAATGAAAGAAATGCTATATTTGTCTATTGTTTTTCCAATCTCCAATCATACAGGCACCACAGGTGTGTGATGAGTCTCTTGTTAATGCTGCCATTTATGTTAATGCTGCCTTATTTGTTGCTGTATTAATTTCACATTCTAAGTTTATCATTTAACAATTAATGACTGGTCAAAAATACAATGAAACATAAAAAAAAATTATTAAACTGAAACAGACATTCCAAACTGTCATCTGGCATTGCCATTGCCTCTTGCATTAGCCCTTTCATATCTGACTACATAATATAGGCCATAACACACTCTCATGTTTATTTTTTTTTTTTTTTACATTTGGGGAGGAGTAATATGTACAAGTGTTCATTTAGAGTAGATTAGTCTAGTTTAATCTGGAATGCATCACAATCTACATCTAGAAGTGGTTTGAGGGATCAGATTTATATCAATCTTGAATGCATTTTGGATGGCATTTACACCTGGTCAGATGTCTATCCGATAATTAAAAAATGCATGAAGTAACCAGGCGTAAACGGGCCCCTCGGTGACAGAGAAAATGTGGTTTGTATTTCTTTTTGCTTGTTTTACTGTTTACCAGGGAAAAACGTAAAGTTTAGAGTGACAAGAAACTAGGGCTGCAACAACCAATCTATAATATAATGAAATGATTAATAACTTGTTTTCAGATGTGTTGTTCTCAGTGCACAACTTTCATTTCAGTTTTGTATCCTTATATGATCAAGTAATATGATTTTTTACAGATGTTTTTTACAGATCTTAACACAGCCTACAGCCTAAATATATTCACTATATTTGCTTTTATAACTTTCATATTGCACACTGTTTAGATAACATTTGAAATTTGGATTTAACACTTTTTAATCCTTTTTTCCAAACAATTTTGTCAGATTAATTAACCGAATAAATAATCAACAGATTAATCATAAAAAGATTGTTTCATTAGGGTTATGGTTAGTAGCTCTATAAGAAGTAGCACTATAAGAAACTATAACAAGTCACACTAAAGACATGTACAATGTTTAAAAAAAAAAAAAAACATCATCAACATAATTAATAATAGTAACAAATGTTTCTTGAGCATAAAATCAGCATTTGAAAAGAATTATAGGAAGTAAAAAGACATAAATTAAGGTTGTATAAAAAATGTAAAAGTATTTTTCATTTTGTTTAATAATGAACTGAATTAAAATTAATTAAATGCAACCTTAAAAAGACAAACGTATTACGAACCCCAAATGCTTGAACTGTAACCTCTGTGTTTGAGAGAAAGTTAACAAGCAATACAGGTCAGCTTAGTAATCAGCTTTAATTCTCTCACTTTGTACCGATTAATTCCTGGCCGCTGACCTCTCACACTGGAGGTCACAAGCATTAATCTAGTCTCATCCTGCATTACAGAGTCCTACATGCCTGTGTGTGGGCGCATACAATAGGTCTTGGCACAATCTGTGTGTTTATGTCTACATAATTAGGGGAATCAGCCTGGGCTCAGATACCTCTCATACTGGCATCATGAGCACTGAACGAGAAGTATTACTGGTGCATGTATTCATATGAGTGAGATAAAGTGTGTAAGTGCAGAGGTAGCGCTGCGTTACACAGCAGATGGCAGCAGGATTAGCTGCTGTGCGAGATACACTGAAATGTCCATGATCTACCCACACATCACCTCTTACACACATACTTCCCACTGATGCTGCTTGGGTTGATAAAGGACTGACAAAAACGTCAATTTTTTTTGTAATCAAAGACAAGCTAAAATATGCCTTATTTTTTATCCTTATATTTCTTTCTGACACATTTGTCTGCTTGTCTGCAATGAGACCAATAGAAAAAGAATGGAGGCAGGGGTTTTGTTGTATCACAATAATAAATGATTTTTTTTTTATAATTTTGAGCAATCAAAAACACAAAATGGCATTCTGCTGAAGTGCTCAGAAGCAAAATTATGCATTAATAAGATTGAACAAATTATGTTCAATAAATGAATGAACAATGAATTAATTGACTAAATGAATGAACAAACAGCTTAAAAACAGAGGTGTAGCAATAAATATTTGTGGTGAAAATTAATAGTACTTAATGGTCTTTCTATTCAAAGCGATTCTTTTTACTGTCAAAACCAAGAGAAAAATGTTATTTTATCTCATCACTGTGAACAGAATAATTTCTTCCTTTTTACTTATTGTTATAACACCAGGGATGTCTTATGTATACGTCTAATTAAATGTCTCATGAAAACAAGATATGAAAGATCCTTTGTGCATTACTATGTGTTAAGAACAAATTTATAATTAGACTTAAAAGTATGTAACAAAAATGCCTTATGCACAAGGCCAGACAGCTTCTGCAGACTTTTTTTTGCCATTTCTGTGCAGAATGTTGTATTTATGCAGACTGCACTGGGTCCAGCACTTGGCCAAAAATGTAAATAAAAGAAGTTTCGTAATAATTCTGTATTATTTTATTAAGTTATACAAAGTAATTTTGTAAGACTGTTTTTACATTTTCCTTAAAAACCTAAATTACACAGATTTTAAAAACCACAAGCCAATAAAATAACTACAGTTTATTGAAAGTCAATTTTACTAGCAGCGAATGAGTCAAGAGATGCAATTTTACCAGCGTTGCCATGACAGCACAGTAGCGATATTCATTGTTCTTTTAGGTGGCTGGAAAGTCTTTGCACCCCTACTTTTTATTTGTGTGTTTATTAAAGTATTACTTCTATTAAGAGCAATTGAATTTGAGCTGCTTGTTAACTGCAGTCTTTAACATTACAGCAACATGCCAGAAATGCATCTCCTCAAGTTTACAGCACAGTTAGCCGGGATAGATTTTTTTAAATCTTTAAGATATTAATTTAGGATATAAATTATAATTTATTTTACTTACCAACCATCCCAATCATGTTTTTTCTTTTTCTTTTTAAAGTGCAATATTGAAATCAAACTAAACCAACACTATAAACCCATAATTTTGGTGTACCAATACAGCCTTACTAAACAAAATTAGAAAAACTTTCAGTGCTGTTTTGTATAATATATCAGAATATATTGGAAAATTAATTGCTATGGATGCACCCACCGAATGTTCAGCCCAAAAATGCATTTTCGGTTTTCGACAAAAATATTTTTATCACCAAAATAACATGGCCGAAACAGTACGTTGTAATGATGCAAATAGCAACCGCGGCCTGCACGAAGCAGCATGTCTGTGGTGTGTCTATTCCATCTATTTGGATCCTCTGCACTTCATCTCGACTGTACTTAATCCGCATTATAAAGACCATTATTTGGATGTGGAAATAAAGCAGCGCACACACAAAATGATCCAGACTTCGAGGAATGCGGATAACCCGCAGCAAGATGGAGAAGGAGATCCTCTTTTCCGGTTTCGGCCAAGAATTTTCATTTCGGTGCATCCCTAGAATTGACCATAGGTGTATGCCCATTTCAAGCTCTCCAACCTTCAATTAACACAAACTCTCCTCTAAACTGAGCAGGCAAACAAGATGTAATTAACTGAATTGTTCATGATTTTGAAGAAAAGAGCAAAGGGAGACAAAGCGGAGCACTCACATTTTGATGTTCTCATGGTACTGCTTGGTATCAGACGGCTGGTTGTACAAAGGCTGTAGAGGAGACAGATGAAAGCAGTTGAGTTTCTCTCTCTCACTTACACAAACACCGCATTCACATCAAGGCAGCCCGGCTCTGGGAGAACTTCTCTTTTTCTACTGTCCCATTTTTCAGCCAAGCCCAGAAACACAGAGAAGGGGGTCCTCTTCAACACCCCAAACCAAAAACCTTCTGTTATCATCATCATCATCACACACACTCATTTGATGTCATCCTAAGATTTTTTTTCCTCAGGAAAAACAGGACATGTGACAGTGTGTCTTTCCTCTGCAACAGGAGGCTGTGAAGTGAAAGGCTGATGTATCAACTTGGTTATCAGGACAATGATGATCACTACCTGTTTGACTTCTAATAGGGCTGAAACAAATGATCCCTTTGATAATCAATTAATCGAACATTTACTGAACAATTCAATTATTAATCATTGATTATTTTCAATGGCTAATCACCAGGTTTTGAATGATTATGCAGATTTCGCAGAGTTATACATATTCTAAGTTATTAATAAAAATCTGCTTTTTAAATAATTGTTTAAATGAACTTTGAACTGAACTCATATATACTAATAACATAATCTCATTGTTTAACTTTTCTGTTTTATTTGGGAAAAAAGGTCAAATAAATCCTAAGTAGCTCTCAAGTAACTGATATGAGGTCAATCATGTCCTTTGCTGAAGAAAATAAAGGCAAGTCATAAGACGCCTATCACTGTCCGCTCTTATCATCAGTTTCCTCTCCTATAACAGCTAATGGTGTTAGAATAATCAAAGCAGTCCTGACTCCTGAGGTCCATCAAGCTTTCTATTCTTTGCAAACATTCCTGTAATTTTATTGTTCTTGTTATCATTACTATTATTATTGGTATTACATTCTAATAAAAAGACTTAACGCTAGTTAGGGCAAGCTGAAGAACACTAACAACTTACATGATCATCTCGAATGTCACCTAAATCCGCTGCTCCAAACAAATCACACACCCGCACCTATTATTTTCTCTGACACAGATATCCACTCCAGATTGTCACATTACTTGCTTTAATTTGCTCTAAGCACAATGTTAGTGGATTGTTTGTTTTTAACATCAGATTGAGTGACATTAAAGGTGTAGTTCACACAAAAAAAAATTACATTTACACACAATTACTCGCCCTAAAGTGGTTTCAAACACATATGAGTTTCTTATTTTGAAGAAAGCTGCAACATTGACTTCCATAGCAGTGAATAAAAAATACAGCAGGAAAAAAAGGAAGTCAATGCTATAGGTTTCCAGCTTTCTTCAAAATATCTTCTTTTGTGTCTTACAGAAAAAAGAAAGTCAAACAGGTTTGGAACAAGTAAAGGGTAAGTAAATGATGACAGTTTTCATTTTTATGTGAACTATTCCTTTAAAAAGTGTACGTTGCTGTCATTGCAACACACAAACTAGCCTATTTTCAACCCAAGCACTGACTTATTAACCACTTCACTATGCTACCATACTACTTTTTCTTCCCTTGCTTTTTTGCTTTTAATTCTCCCTTTTATTTTTTTCCTCTGATTGGTTTCGCCTTAGAGTCTACATATATTAGTGTCGGTCTGCCTGATAAAAAAAAAAATAAATAAAAATAAAAATAATAATAATAATAATAATAAAATAAAAAATATAATAAAAATAATTTTATTATATTATTATATTTATTATATTATTATTATAATTCAAATTTAAAATGTATTCATACTTTGAGACTGTATTTAATGCTTTAATGCTTTTTTCAAAATATATGATCTTATTCACTTGCGATTAAAAACAATGTCCTTTTTTATTACCTCACATGTTCGGTCAATGTATATAACAGCAATCCTTGCATCACTAGCTTAGACCACGTGCAGATTGTGCACCGTGAAAAGCAAGTTCCATCTTGTATGTTATGCACACAACGGCATTCTTAGTTTTAAGATTGCTGAAAGTTTCCCACACATACTAATTCAAAATCATTTGCACTCAGTCATCATAATTTGTGCTGTTTGTTTCTACTGCACTAGCATTCAGGAGGACTGAAATACACTCTAGCGCCACAGTGCCGTAGTGGTCAAATGTGATATTGGTTGCCCTTACATTAGGTCAGGTGATCAAATGACTAATCAAGAACATTTGTCAACAAATTTCTATTGTCGACTTGTCATTTGAAAATGTCGACTAATTGTTTCAGCTAAACTAAATGGATGCTGAGCGGTGTGGCAAACGCGTCTGCAGGAGGTCAACAGCCATGTTGTAAACAAACAGGCAGCAGTGCATGTAGTCACACACAGACTTACAGGCTGAAGGAGCTCATATTTCCTACTGTGGGGGTCATGTTACTGTAGCTTTTCATACACATCAAAAGTGGCATTAAAAAGTCATATTAAAAAAGCCAAATTATTCAGCAATCAATTCACTGATTTTAATGATATGATAAATACGATGACATAAAATAAAGACCCTGTCAATGTCAGCCCTGCCATAATCAGCACTCTTTGAAAATGACATTGAGTGAATACTTGAAACTGTCATACAACTAATATTTACTTAATTAGAGTCAGCTGATGCCACAAGCTCTTTATAATAGAAAACACTGAAGGCAAAGGAAGAGAGTTGATATGTGAAAGCAGCAGAAATAAGGGGAGAAATGTGGACTCACCAGCTCTACTCGGGGTCCGAGTCCCTCCAGGATCCGGTGAGCTTCCTCTGCCTTTTTCTGTTCAAAACACATACACAGCGCACATGTCAGCAGCACATCACCACAGCAACACACCTCACACTCTCTCCAGCGCACACACATAAACAAGCCAGTGTATAAGGGATGTACTATTAATAGAGCTCTCAACAGAAGACACTCGCTGCCCTGTGCCATCTACCTCTCTCCCCTCTCTCTTTGTGTGTGTGTGTGTGTGTGTGTGTGTGTGTGTATATGAGAGTGTGTGTGTGTGTGAGAGAGAGAGAGAGAGAGAGAGAGAGAGAGAGAGAGAGAGAGAGAGAGAGAGAGAGAGAGAGAAATGGCTGGGGAGGTAATCCAATTAGATGCAATAAAGAAAGCTGAATCTGAATCTGAATTCTGTGCTGTCCTGCTCAAATTTGGAGAGAGATAGAAAAAAAGCAAGAGAGAGGAGGGGAAAAAAGACCTAATAGGGATTTTAGTGACAGATTGCTGCCAGGTATGTGTGACTTGTGTGTCTTTCTCAGAAACATACAAAGCCATGAAACTACATTTCCTTTCTCTCTTGCAAGCAATAGGGGGAGAACTTGAATGGTCACATTACAGGTACTAATGCAGAAGGTGATTTTATTTCATTATTTGAGATTGGATTAATGGAGTGCATTCTACTAGCCACGCATGCTTCTTTCATTTGCCTGCAGTAGTTTCTGCAATAATTTCTGTTTAGTTTGTGCAATATGTTATTTTATATGTACTTAAATATTTAATTTAATTTCATATTATGAAGTTAAAATTTACAATTGTAATATCGAATTAAAGTTAAAATATTACTACTAACAATTATTTTCCAATTGTAAATCCAATTATAAATAATATAAAATGTAACATTACATAAACGAGACAAAACCGATTAAAATTCATATTAATTGCATATTGCATATGAATTGCATCATTCTCATGAATGCATCATTTAATCTGCATAATACTTAAATTATTTAAATATCCTTCAATTATTGAATTATAAATTTGCTATGATTAAAGTCTAATTTAATTTAATAAAAAATTATTACTAATTTTAAAATATAATTTAAACTAAACCAGGTAATTAAATGATAAATGACATTTAATTTAAATAATCGAATTATGTGTGATATAAAATTCCTTTTATTCCTTTTTTATTTTTGGTCAAAATCAGTGCTCTACTTTAATAATTTACATTTCAGTTAGTTGGCATAAAAGAATTTACAGCTTCTATGTAGTATTTATAGCTTACTACATAAGAGTGCTCTCAGGACATCTCTGATACCATTTTTACCATTGGCTTTTACCATTATAGATTAGCCACTATATTGATTACTGCAGTGCAAAGAGGTTAACCAGTCATAACACAGGTTATTTACATATAAACTTACTATAGGCAAAATCTTTTTTTCACAGAATTTTCCAGAATCTGGACATAATTGGTTGGTCACACTAATTTATTTTATTACACACAACACTATTAATGATCTTTTAATCTATCCTTTTACTCCTCTATCTCTTTTAATAAACTTTTTTAATTTGTATCCATTAGCCTTATTATTATGTCTTCTTGTATTAATATGTGCGCACTGAAAGCTTTATAACCAAGAAAAATTCAATGATTTGTGTGTCGAAGTACATATGGCAATAAAACTCTGAACTTGAAAGGAAAACAGTAAACAGCTACTACTACAGAACGTGCCAACTTTAATAAGACAATTTCCTCTCCCACAGTGAATCGGCATGATACTGGCACTTCAACGAACTGGCTTCTCTATTCCATCCCATAGATTGCAGAGAGCATCAAGCACTTCCTGGAAGAGAGCAGGAAGGTGTGAGTGCTCTTTGGCAGTATCGCAGCACGAGAGGCCTTAATGGATTAAGAGATGGAGGGTGTGATTAAAAGATCACAGCAGGATGGGAGCCAGAACCACCTGACAGAGGAAAACAGCACAGAGACCTGAATACACTTGAGGTCGAATAACAGTAAAAGGCATATCAAATTATGAAGGAGATGCAAGATGCTTTCCCTAGAGTATATTAAAATTTTGTGCTAAAATGCTGTCCAAGATGCATTCAAAAAGCATAACAAATAATCAGGTCAGTCGAACCCCAGGAGGTGGTTTGAAATGTATATGAGACACGACACTTTATCATCATGTTATCACAGGCAAAATTATTTCTAATATATGTGCTCCACAAAAGCCAAATACAAACAAACATTTCTGTCTCCCTCCCTCATCTCACAGACACACACATTTGTTTTTTTCTATAGATTTCCATTGTTTTAATTCTGTACAAACTGTATTTACCAACCCCTTACAGGAAATTGTGTGCACTTTTACATTCTGAAGAAAAAAGAATATAATCATTATGTATGATTTATAAGGCTTTAGTGAGTACACCCCTCACAAATCTCTCATTTAAATTAATAATTTTCTATAGATTGGTTTACAATATTATATTTGTTCATATACATTAAATTAGTCGGTTAACAAAAATAAGTTACGATAACGGTCCAAAAATTAGAAGCCCAAATGTATATATTAGGGAAAAATATTAAATAAAAAAAAGTCAAAAGAGCAAAAAATAAATCAAGAAAGAGAAAAAGTATATAACATTTAGAGAAAACAAAAAAATCCAAAAATGTTAAAATATTATTTTATTACGTATATTTTCTGAAAAATGTATACAGATAGGCCTCACAGTGGCGCAGTGGGTAGCACGTTCGCCTCACAGCAAGAAGGTCGCTGGTCGCTGGTTCGAGCCTCGCCAGTTGGCGTTTCTGTGTGGAGTTTGCATGTTCTCCCTGTGTTGGCGTGGGTTTCCTCCGGGTGCTCCGGTTTCCCCCACAAGTCCAAAGACATGTGGTACAGGTGAATTGGGTAAGCTAAATTGTCCGTAGTGTATGTGTGTGATCGAGAGTGTATGGATGTTTCCCAGAGATGGGTTGCAGCTGGAAGGGCATCCGCTGTGTAAAACATATGCTGGATAAGTTGGCGGTTCATTCCGCTGTGGCGACCCCAGATTAATAAAGGGACTAAGCCGAAATGAAAATGAATGAATGAATGAATGTATACAGATATTCATTTTCATAATGGGATGTACTAATTCATGCACTACTCTCAGTTTTAGGCTGTCTGCTTAATCTAATCTTTCCCCACTAGAGGGACCCCTAGCACCATAGACACATTACTGATAAATACCAATATAACAATCTACTCTCTATGGCTGCATCCCAATTTATACAATCCACTGTATTTCAGTGTGCACACCATCAGAGTCTTTTTACTGTTGCTGGGTTTTTTGGCCTACTTGTTGTAATGTACTTAAGACAACTGGCAAGTAATGATGTCAACATTTTCAGAGATGCTAAAGCTTTCAGTATGCAACAGAGTGGATATATGTGTTATATACCAATTGCAAAAAAAGTCTTTACAAAGAAAGAAGCAGGTACATTGCCATAAACAGCATTATTCTCAGTGCCTCGTCTGAAAATTACGATAAAGCCAGGTGGTGTGTTTTCGATAATCTGCGGTGCTGGACAAGTGCTGTGATTCAGCACAATGGACTGTGTGTGTATGTGTGTGTGTGTGTGTGTGTGTGTGTGTGTGTGTGTGTGTGTGTGT